>JAZGTI010011952.1:0-16168 GCA_036877585.1 Botia kubotai | reverse complement strand
ATGTGTATTAAGTTCACCATCAACAATCATTAGTTTACTGGTTAACCAAAGTTAATGGGTACATGTTTCTTTTTGCATTAACAGAGAAACACTGCGGGTTAATATCAGGGGTTAAATGTGACCTAGAATTAACTTTCACTGTCTATAAATAAGCAATATATTCAGGTCGTATGGTGCTATTTGGCTTAGAAACAGAAGTAGTTGTGTTTATATAATAATACAAGCATACGTGTTTGTAGTTTATATATACTGCTATTCAGAATCACAATGAATCACAATGCAAATATGCACAATAAGAGTGTGTGTTCTGTTTAATCTGAATTCAGCATTCACACACTCAACCTCCTCAGAATAATTCATCTGAATTTAGCGTTCACACACTCGACCTGCTCAGAAAAATTCATCTGAATTCAGCGTTTACACACTCGACCTGCTCAGAATAATTCATCTGAATTCAGCGTTCACACACTCGACCTGCTCAGAATAATTCATCTGAATTCAGCGTTCACACACTCGACCTGCTCAGAATAATTCATCTCAATTCAGCGTTTACACACTCGACCTGCTCAGAAAAATTCATCTCAATTTAGCGTTCACACACTCGACCTGCACAGAAAAATTCATCTGAATTCAGCGTTCACACACTCAACCTGCTCAGAAAAATTCATCTCAATTCAGCGTTCACACACTTGACCTGCTCAGAATAATTAATCTGAATTCAGCGTTCACACACTCGACCTGTTTAGAATAATTCATCTGAATTCAGCATTCACACACTCGACCTGCTCAGAAAAATTCATCTGAATTCAGCGTTCACACACTCGACCTGCTCAGAATAATTCATCTGAATTCAGCGTTCACACACTCGACCTCTTCAGAATAATTAATCTGAATTCAGCATTCACACACTCGACCTCCTCAGAATAATTAATCTGAATTCAGCATTCACACACTCGACCTCCTCAAAAAAATTAATCTGAATTCAGCGTTCACACACCCGACCTGCTCAGAATAATTAATCTGAATTCAGCGTTCACACACTCGACCTCCTCAGAATAATGAATCTGAATTCAGCGTTCACACACCCAACCTGCTCAGAATACTCAGTCAAGCTACACTGTAATATTGACGTGTAGTCCGAATATTATAATATTGTACAATGAAACCTTTCACACCATGAACTCTCACTCTCTTTCTCTCGTGTGCCCAGGGGCTCTGCTATTGCGAAGATCGTTGGCATGAATGCGAGGAATAACTCAAAGTTCGACTCCAGCGTGAACATGTGGGTGTTTGAGGAGATGGTGAATGGGCGCAAGCTCACTGAGATCATCAACACAGACCACGAGAATGTCAAGTATTTGCCTGGACACAAGCTTCCAGAGAATGTTGTAAGACACTATTTCACAACTGTAACTGATGTCTAAAATCCTAATCCTTTATATTATCAGTTTGTAGCAGCAGTAAAGACGCAGTGTGTCCCAAACAGACACAAACGCTCAGATTTATAGAGCAGGAGAAGCAGAGCTCAGTCAGACACGCAGATGTCTCGTCTAAGAAATGGTTTCATCAGCAAAGAGATGAACTGCTCCACATGCTCCAACCCAGCTGACAGAGAACGCTCTCTAAGCGTTGGCTGACATTAACGAGAAACGTTCTTATAACCAAGCAATAATGTTAATACAAGGTCTAAAAAACTGGATGTTTTGAACGTTCTCGGAACTTTCAAAATATGTATATATAGTTCCATTATGTTCCATTATAACAAACATTACAAATGGAAACGTTAGGGGAACGTTCTTACAACCAAAAGTTGTTGCTCCCCATGTTCCTCTACAGAGGAACTTACTGTAACACAATACAGAAGTTAAAATAGTGCTGACACTCATAAACCTCTCAGTGGCACTTGGTGCTGTTCAAGGAAGGCATCCGTCTGCACTCAAGTACTAGTAAGAAGCTGTAAGCTGTGTGTGGCTTCAAGCTGAGGACCAAATGGTTGAGAGCCAACCAAATGATTAGGTGTCACAGCACTGTCTGACATCACTCTCTGACATCATTATAATTCCTGTCCTGCAGTCCCCATGACAGTGACTATAATTATTGTTTTTGTAGCTCAAGAGCTAGAGCATGGCATTACTAATGCCACAGTCACGAGTTTGATTTCCAGCAAGTGGACTGATTTGATTTTTGCTTACAGTGCATTGTATAAAAGTGCATTACAGACAAATGTTTAAATGTAATTATATATGCTGCTCATAACCGAGTCAGACAGAGGATAACAATGGGTAGTGACCACCATGTTTTTGGACACACTCATACGGATATCGGCTCTTAATCATCTTGGATTACAGTGGCCCATTTGTTTTATTACTGGTTTCATGATTGAGTATCAAACAGATTCTGTTACTGTGGTATTCTCCCAGTTTCACTCAGGCTCTCCTTTTCTCCCTCTCTCTCTCTCTCTCTCTCTCTCTCTCTCGCTCGCTCACAGGTGGCAGTGCCAGATCTGCTTGAGGCTGCCAGGAATGCTGACATTCTGCTCTTTGTAATTCCACATCAGTTCATTGGTCGTGTTTGTGACACTATGAGGGGAAAAATCAAACAGGATGCGCTCGGAATGTCATTCATCAAGGTTCTGTATGCTCATGAATACACTGAGTGTGTGAAAGTTGTTCATTTGTGCCCGTCACCCACTTACTCAGCAGGCTTTCGTGTAGAAAAAAGAGGAAAGTTGCTTCCTAAGATCACGAGACTGTCACATTGCACACAGATAGCAGAAACGATGACAAGGAACCTTCTCTGAACATTAGTTAATGTTCTGTAAAAGTTCTTTCAACATTATCACAAACATTCTTGCAGTAACGTTAGTAGACACACGTTTTTAGTGGAACGTTTTAAAAGGTTACGGCATTTAAAAACGTTTGAATAATGTTTCTATAACCAAACAGTAATGTTAATACAACAATCTAAAAAACTGGATGTTTTGAACATTTCTAGAACATTCAAAATAACGTTTTTTATTACTTCAATGGAAATGCTAGGGAAACATTGTTACAATCTTAAATTGTTAGCTAAGAAGTTGCTTCCTAGGATCACGAGAGTGTCTCATTGCACACAGATAGCAAAAGCGATGACTCTGCATGTGTGTGTTTGTGTGTTTAGGGGGTGGATGAAGGACCAGATGGACTGAGGCTCATTTCAGAGGTCATTCATAAGAAGCTTGGGATCAAAATGAGTGTTCTGATGGGAGCAAACATTGCCAACGAGGTGGCCGACGAGAAATTCTGCGAGACGACTATCGGTGAGTTTAGTAACACTTCTAAAAATTCTGCTGATTTTACATAACAGTATAAACAATCACTCACATTTTGTTGGTATGCGTGTATATGCGTTTGTCTGCTTTAATGTTTGTTAGGCTGCAGGGATCCGGCTCAGGGGGCGGAGCTAAAAGAACTCATGCAGACGCATCACTTCCGGGTCAAAGTCGTACAGGAAACAGATGTGGTGGAGATCTGTGGAGCGCTGAAGGTTTGCGTATTAATATCTGAAGATCAAAAATTTAATCAACATTGTGTTTTTACAGCACAAAACAATCAAACCAGTAAGCATATTTAAAGTAGCCCAAAATTAAGTATTTGGACCCAAAAGCCAGGTTGCTAATTTTGCCACAGATTAATAAAGTATGTATCTATTTCTCTCTCTCTCTCTCTCTGTCTAGTTATCATTTGCAATGCCAATTTCCAGAGTTAAAAGTCGTTATATTTGGCTATATATAGAATTGTGACTCAAGCAGTATCAGACACATTTCTGATGTGCTAATAGATCCTCTGTGTTCTTACAGAACATTGTAGCAGTGGGGGCGGGTTTCTGTGATGGGTTGGGCTTTGGTGACAATACGAAGGCGGCAGTGATCAGACTGGGTCTGATGGAGATGATCAGCTTTGCTCAGATGTTCTGCACCTCCGGCTCCGTCTCACCCGAGACTTTCCTCGAGAGCTGCGGCGTTGCTGATGTCATCACAACATGCTATGGAGGACGCAACCGTAAGGTCGCGGAGGCCTTCGCCAGGACCGGCAAGGTGTGACACAAGAACTTAAAGTAACAGCGCACCAAAAATGAACAATTCTGTCATCTTTCACTTACTTGGTTCTGAATGTCCAAACGGCAGCAAACAAATCATTCGATTCTGTGTTTCAGTCTCTCGAGGAGCTTGAAAAGGCGATGTTGAACGGACAGAAACTTCAGGGTCCGACCACGGCCGCTGAGGTCCACACGATACTTCAAAACAAAGGCCTGCTCGACAAGTAAGACTTAAATTCAGATGAATTCGTATTGGAACCTCATTGACCGTGTTTACACCAGACCTATTTTAAACGATTCACATTGGAACTCTTTCTCCTGGATTCCTGCAGGTTTCCTCTGTTTTCTGGAGTGTATGAGATTTGTTACAAGGGTCGACCTGTCACTGACTTCATCCAATGCTTGCAGAACCATCCAGTACATCAGTGACATGAAGACAGTGTCACTGAGTCATACAAACACAACACTGGGTGTTGTGTTTGTATGCTTGTGAGCTGCTGTTATCATATGGCGTGTGTTTAAATGCTAAACAGTCCCATAAGGAACAACATTTCTCAGAATTACAGTAAATGTTCCTTAAACGTAGCAAATAAATCATTTGTGAGCTGCAGTTTTCAATTTCATTCAAATGAATCAATTATGAATTAAATACATTATTGGGGTTAAAAAAAATATATTAAAGAAACATAAATAGCATATGTTCAAACACAGATGACAGTCCAATAAAAAAATCATTCAAAACTGAAATGTAAACAGTAACTTTAATGTGTCCAAAAACAATTTCAATACACTTTTATTAACATATTGAGTTGATGTGTCTATATACTTTCCAAGGATAATAACAGCCAGTCGGTAACATTTAACAGCCGGTAAAATGTAACTGTAAAACCGTCAATTAAATATTACACGGTAAAAACAGTAAAACGTTTAAGAACTGAAGATGCATCTGCTGTATTATAGCATGTCATGCACAAATTAAAGAACTGTTACAAAAACAGCCTCTAGAGGGCGTAACTGTCTTAGCGATCTATCTATCTATCTATGTGTGTGTGTGTGAGTGTGTCTGTGTGTTTGTTTAAGTCAGTCAATCTGATCATTTAAAATGGTACGTGATGGTAGATAAATTAAAAGTTATTCTGCCGGATGGTTGTCTGTGTATATTTGTTATTTGGTTTATGCCCGTTAGTTTTTGTGGAATCTTATCAGACCTTTGTAATGAAAAACATGAAAGTAACTTAATTATTTGTATAATTGTTATAATTACAGGATGTAAATATTTCCTCTTATTATGTTCCTTGTTATTTATCTCTACTCAGCGATGAGGAAGTTTGTTTGACTGAGCACCAAATACAGAATGTGAAGTTTATGTGTAGATTCAAACCGTTTATGAGTGTTTATGAACTGGTCGGTGTTTACACTGGATTCCAGCCTGAGAGAAAGGACAGTTTTTTGGAGTTATTACCTGCAAACTTCATATTCTTTTATTCTATAATTTATATAGTAATATATATGACAATAACAAAAATAAAAATTAAATAAAGTACTATAACAGAGTAAATGTAATTATAAAACCGTACTAAAAATAACAAAGTAAAAATACTTTGCATTAATTCATAGCATTTAATTCAGTTGATCAGTGAAGTATTTACTCCATACCTAATCTTTGATGTTTAGCCTGCTCTCCTCTCCTTCCAGAAGTTTCCTGTAGGTGGCGATCTCTATATCCAGAGCCAGTTTGACGTTCATCAGCTCCTGGTAGTCGCGAAGCTGTTTGGTCATATCCTGTTTGGCTTTGTGCAGCGCATCCTCCAGCGCTCTGATTCGCTGTTTAGCATCAAGCACCGCCTCCTCGCCATTACGCTCCACCTCTTTGATTTGCCCCTCCACGTTGCTACACTACAATGATGGTGTAGGTTACAGGTGTTTACTGTAGGTTACAACCCTTGCCTCAGAGTAGTGATTGTTGAGAATGTTTTCAGTGCATTTAACGTTACCATGGTGATATCATATACTAAATCAGTTGCTACAGTAACGAGATGTAGGGTGCTAATGAGCTGTTACCTTTGACACAGCTGAGTTTATCTCACTTTGCAGATGGTTTATTTGTCTTCTCAAATCAGAAATTGTGCTTTTGTTGTTTCTCAGCTCTGTGTTGTACTGATCAGCTTGTGAGGAGATCAGATCGAACTGTGAAAGCAAAACAAAGAGATTATGTACACACACACTGAAGATTAAGAAATATACTGTATAACAGGTATATATGTAATATAATTAGATGGTTGACATGTCCATATGGAGGGTCCTGATTCTCGGATGTTTCTACTGAGAAAAAAACAGCCTAGTAATCTCAGATGTGTCTCCTGTAGCTCTTCAGAGGAGATTTCAACATATTTCAGATCATGCTCAAATTTGGTACGATACCAAAGTCTGAACACACGATGTTCACCTTGTTCCTGTACCACGTCTCAGCTTCTCGACGACTACGTGCTGATATTTCTTCATACTGGTTCTTCACATCAGCAATGATCTTCTCCATGTTCAGCTTCCTGCTGTTGTCCATCTGTACCACCACTGATGTGTCCTTTATTTCAGCCTGCAGTTCACGAAGTTCCTACAGAAAGAGAGAGAGAGAGAGAGAGAGAGAGATTATGCAAGATGAATGTTTAGCTGCTTGACAGACATGTTTCTGGCATGTGTATGTGTCTCAATACCTCCTCATTAAAACTCTTTAGAAAGTTCAGGTCCTCCAGAATTCCTGCAATTTTGTCTTCCAGCGCGATTTTATACAGGTAAGTTGTGTCAACATCCTGTCAGGGCGGCACATGTTTCCGTATTAGCTTTATAAGCAAATAGCATCAGGTACGTTTGTAATGCAGGCACATCTGATATGTGTTCAGAGATCAGACATCATAATCTGCAGTCTGATGCTATTTCTGTCTCACCTTCTTCAGAAGAACAAACTCACTCTCCGCTCTGTATCGTTTGTTGATGTCATCTTCATACCTGCACGACGGAAACCGACTGTTACACGCCCCATTTTACAACAATTTACCACGGTAACCATAGTTGCTGACTACACTTATTTACTACACTTACTGCTCCTGTATTCTCAAGTTGTGCACTGTGCACTACTGTATGTACTAGTTTCACAAATTCACCATCCTATCCTAGAACAGTCACAGGACTACACAACTGTTGTGAACATTTCCCCAATGTTTCCATTAAGTAACAAAAATGTTCAAATGTTCAAAAATCCAGTTTTATAAACATTGCATTAACGTTTTTGCTTTGTTATAAGAATATTATTCAAAAGTTTTAATCCTGTAATGTAATGTTTTGTGTGCAACATTTTTGATATATAAGACAAATAATGTTAAAAATGTTAAACTAACGTTATTAAATGTTTTTGATAACTTTTAAGAACCAAACACTGTAGGTAGCTGTTTTTTATAACCTACTCTCGGAATAATAACTGACTGAACTAGAAAATCAAGCTTCTACTGAACTCACATTCAACTTTAAGTAATTTTTAATACCACAGGTAAAAACATGCTTTGTGGTTATGATGCCATGGAAACCATTAGCTGGTCTAGTCTGGAGCTCAGGACTACAGATGAAGCGTCTGGTTATTGACCTTTGCTTCTGATCTTCAACCTGCATGCGAACATTCCTGAGCTCCACATCCAGATGTTCCTTGTCTTTCTTCATCCGCTCCAGCTTCGCCCTCAGGGAGCTGATGTACGACTTCAGCATGTTCTCTAGTTTAGACTCGGGCTTAGACTCGCTCTGTAGCAGCTGCCATTTAGTCTCCAACATCTTGTTCTCTTGCTCCAATTTACGAACCTGCGCGTGTTTTACAGAGTGAAACTGTTACTCTCCTTAAATTCTTTCTGTATGAATAAGACAATAGTTGATGTACAGCAGGTGTACAGTTCCATAACCCAGCTAACAATTTTAGGTTGTAATAACGTTTCCATAACATTTCCATTAGGTAACAAAAACATGTAATTTTTTAAAACGGCCAATTTTGAGACGTTGTATTAATGTTATTGTTTGGTTATAAGAACATTAATTTTTAATTCTGTAACATTGTTTAAATGTTCTACTATCAACTTAGAGTAAAGGTTTTGATATATGACGTTAAAAATGTTTTACTAACGTTACTGCAAGAACTTTCAAAGAATGTTAGACAACATTCTAAGAACGTTCCCTGTTCGCTGTGAGGAGGAATGTGAGTAGCATAACTTAGATAATTCAGATTCATTCTTGAAATAATTTGATGTTCATAATGACATCGCTGACATTTGACAAAATATGCACAAATATGCACTTTTGAGACATTTTCGAGTCCCTCTGTAATTTTAGGAGAGACTTATGAGATTAGCAGCCTCTTTTTTCCAAGAGAAAAATCTGAGATTTTTTTGTCAGTCATAATTTGCACTCCAATTCATCTTTTTGCTTTTTCCTAAAAACACTTGAGATTTTATTTGTCATTTTTTCTCCTATGGGTTAAAAACAGATCTTTTGTGGTTGGCCTTAATTGGTTGGTATCAATTAAAAACGATGCAGTGTTCATTAACAATATTCAGATGAAAACACATATACCAGTTTAACTAACTGATTGCATTGTGAATGAGGCAGAGCGATATCTCACCTTGTCGATGAAGGAGGCAAAGCGATTGTTGAGAGATTTGATCTGGTCTTTCTCCTGGATTCTCCTGGATTGCAGAGTGGGATCCAGCACGACATTCATTGGAGTCAAAAGGCTCCTGTTTGTGGACACTGCCTTGATCGGAACACCAACCGTTGACATGTCTGCAAAACCGAAATAGGAGTTACCCTGACGAGGAATTTGTGCTCCGACATGAGGATAAGAGCCCAGTGTCCAGCTGCTGGACCCTGCTTTACTGCGGACACTCATGGCCAGAGACAGAGAGAGACACAGCTACGGTATAGAGAGGTGGAGAGGTAGTTGTTTTTAAGAGGTTGGCTGTTTGTAATGTCTTTTATCTCTTTGGATACAGGTGACTTGTGTAGACAGGTGGGTGTGTCTACAGGTGGGTTGTGTATAAATGAGAATATACCAGCATTCTTCTCTTTGAAAAACCTGTTCAGCACACCACCTGTCCAGAGCAAACATACCTCACATTTATACACGCACAAACAAGTGACAAGCAGAGCTGCTGTTGACAGTGTGAACAGAATTTAGCCCCAACATCTGATATGGCATGAAATAACAGCGAGAGTATTTATTTCCGTTTATGATTTTCCAAATTGATAAGACTGTATTAGCGATAGCAATGCGTGTCAAGTTGATATTGCAAATATGGTTCAATGTGGTTTTGGTGGAATCTTGCGCTCTTTGTTCCTTACCGCATGTGCTGAAAGGGGAAAAAACAGCCTCAGCAAGTTTGATGGTCTCCCAGAATTAGATCAGCTGAGAAATCTCTCCAAAACCAGAAACAGACCAGCATGATTAGGCTGGAGAGTAGTATAGTATATATACTACTAAGTATGTATTTTAAATATTTAAAAAAGAAAAATAAAGTCTATTTTCTATTTTTTTGGTCACATACAAAACCCACATTACAACATGTAGTGAAATGCTTGTTACAACACTCGACGCAAAATACAGTAAAACATTAGGAATGAAAATTAATTTTAAAATAAAGAAAATTTAAAAATAAACAATTAAATTAAATGTAATTCATTTTTAATTAAATTAATTAATTAATTAATTAATTAAATTAATTTAAAATGTAATCCAAATAATGATCAAAAAACACAAGAATGACATTAGAATGACATAATCTAAAGAATTTACAACACATTAAAACAAGGAGGCAGAAGAGAAAATTAATATGCATATGATTATGAGATGTTTATTGCATAATGAGATGCGTATGTACACTGTGAGATGCGTAATGATGACTGCAGAGGTGAGAGCAGCCACAGCAACAAGCTGACAATATGTGTATGCGCTGACCTGCAACAGGCTGGTGTCATAAATGCGTTTTAAGTGTGTCGTGTTGAATAATAAGCACTGGTCGGTGTTTATCAATAAGTTATATTATATTATATTATAAGTTATATCTTACAATATTTACAGTATTAGCATTGTTTTATGTTGACTTCATGGGTACGTCGCTGTCACGTTCAGTGTCATCGTCGCAAGACAGTAGATGTCATTCAACACTCGTCCGCAGGGGGGCGTCGGCGGGTCCACGTATGACTTAACAGTGCGTGCATACAAACGTGTTTCCTGTTTACGTTTTGTCAGCACTTTCAGAGCGAGACAGCAGAAACAGCGGATCGCCCGTGAAAACAGCCCCAGCGTTTGTTTATTCACAACCGACGGTATCCTGCAGCCGATCCTGTCTGTTAGACAGGCCGTTTCAATGCATTTCAGAGAACCGTTATCGCCGCGCAGATGGACGCTGTTGATCTGTTTTCAAGCTGCAGAAAGGGCGACATTGCCCGAGTGAGGTCAGCAGATGATGGGTTGTTTTGCTTGAAGTCTCGCCTGATGCGTCAGTTCTGGCCGAACATGCGTAGCCGATTTAGTCTCGAAAATACTGTGTGCATATCAAAGCGAATAAACACGACCACACGATAGCTGCTATACGCACATGCATATACGAGCAACTATTTACATATATAAACAGCTAACCACATCTAAACACCTTGTTTTTTAGGCAAGTGCGTATGCCCTATATAGTCTCTAGTTATTGGTTATATAGCTAAATAAATGTGCATTATCACTATAGTTCGAATTAATTTACATGTCCACATATACATTTCCCGTATAGTTTTTATATACTGTACGTTCATATTTAACCCAAAGTGCCTGCCCTGCACGGTCTCTAACTAACGGATATACTTAAATAAATCATTTTACAAGTCCTATGTATTTTCTAGATACTCAGTGTTTTCTAGAAGCTGGGTATTCATATGTAAACAAACGTGCATAACCAGTATTGTTTAGATACCATATATGTATGCGTAACACAACGTGCAAGCTCTGTATAGTGTCTGGGAACTGTATGTAACTTTCTGCCTACTGTATATAGCCTACATTGGGGTGCGGCTTTACAATAGAAAATTGGGTTTTTATGAAACCCTTCTTGTAAGGGATAATGTAATACTGAAGTAAAAACCGGGGTTATGCTTTCTGTCATTATTTTTAATACTGTTGGCACATCTCATGGATGAGACCCAGCGTGGCCTCAGAATTAGATAACATCATTATTACTGCACATGCTGCAGTTAGTGTACTTCATCCACAGATGTGTTAAAAAATACTGTGGCTGTAATATTTTAAACAGTATTTTATGATTGCAGTTTTGGTTTTAAAGTCTAATTCTCTGTGTTGATCTATTTGCTTTATTGTTGACATTATCTCTCTTTCTCCAGATATCTGGTTGAGCAGAGAGACGTGGAACTGAACATCAGAGATAAGTGGGACAGCACACCTCTGTACGGGTGTTCAGACTTCTGTTGTCTTTGACGTGTGTTAGTGTTGATGAAGCGCCTGGTGTTCACGCCGTCTGTTTTGATTCAGGTATTATGCATGTCTGTGTGGACATGAGGAACTGGTGCAGTACCTGCTTGCCAACGGTGAGAAGCTCTGACTGTCTGATCTCACTGATGGCTCACAGATCTGTGCAGACATTTTCAAAGAGTTACTGGAATGTTCTTTCAAAAGAGCGGACGCAAGGGAAAAGTTCTTAATAATGCCAGTGGTGTTGAAATTAAATGCTAAGGAGCACGTATGGGGGTTTGGCTGTATAGTGTTTGTATTGGGCTGCAGTTGTGAGGATTATTCCCAGCTACAATTTTAGGTTGTAAGAACGTTTCCCTAACATTTGTTAGTAACAATAATGTTAAAAGTGTCGTTTTGAAAGTTTTGGAATGCTCAAAATGTCCAGTGTTTTTTAAAGACAGTGTATTAACATTATTGCTTGGTTATAGGAACGTTATGCAAACATTTTGTAACTTTTGTAACATTCTTTAAACGTTTCTTATTTACATAGGAATAATGTTTTTGATATCTGATGTATAACATTTAAAAAAAGTCTACTAATGTTACAGCAAGAACATTTCTGATAACTTTGAGACAACTTTGAGAGAACGTTACCTGTTAGCTGGGCTGATTGTGTTACACGCGTGTGTTTTCTGTGGCAGGGGCAAAATGCGAGGCGAACACGTTTGACGGAGAGCGCTGTCTGTACGGCGCGCTGAGCGACCCCATCCGCCGCCTGCTGAAGGAGTACAAATGCATCACAGCCAAAGCCATGCAGAGAGATTATTACGACCAGTTCCTGCAGACGTAAGGCTGTCACACACACACGCACACAAGTTGAAAGTCTCTTCACATCATGATAGCGATTATCAAGCGTGTCTACATATATTTCTATATCACCTGTGGAAGGCACATAACTATTAACATTCGATCCAAATGCATTGATAGGATGTCTTACATGCCTGTCAAATTATGTATTTGCATACCTCCGCACACTATTGAAGGGGGTAGTGCTAGCCTCTCCAAAACCGCCACTTACCTTGAACTCGTTACTCTGTTTCAGACTTTTGGAGCAGGGTAGCTACAGTGACGTGACGTTTATGGTGCACGGTGAGATGTTTAAAGCCCACCGGTGTGTGCTGAGTGCCCGTTCCGAATATTTTGCTCACATGCTGGAGACCAAATGGAAGGGAAAGAGTGTGATTGCCCTCAAACATCCACTGGTAGGCGCTGTTTCACTTTCACTGTGAAAGCCAACTTGAATTCCAGCATGCATGCTATCTGTACTATATAGTTTAGAAGACTGGAAGTAATACGACTCGAATCCTAGTATGCAGTGTCTGGTATTAAAACATGCATTCGCTTTTTGAGCTGATTTATTATTGATTTATAATAATAAACTTACTCTTGATTTATAATTGTTCTACTCATTGGGGAAAAGGGTCGGCCCATCCAAAAATGTCACACTTCTCTTGTGAAGTTAGTGACTGGCCTGCATAGAAGACTTCTAACAGAGAAGATATAGCCTGTCTGAACTTCATGTTTGTTTGTTATTTTCAGTTGTTATTAATTGTTTTCATATTTGTGTTTAATGAAGAAAAACAGTGAGTCTCGTCTAACTGTTCCCTTCTGGTCGCAGGTAAATCCTGCAGCGTTTGCTGCGATGCTGCAGTATTTCTACACTGGTGAGCTGATGTAACTGATGTGAGGGTTGAAAGCGTCTCAGTGCTGTCAGTGTCTGACTGGGTGTGTGTTGCTGGTTTGTTTGCAGGCCGTTTGGACATCGATGTGAATTATGTGGAGGACTGCAAGAGACTGGCCAAGCAGTGTAAGATCAGCGAGCTCATCGAAGAGCTGGAGGTGAAGTGTAAACAGGTCTATGAGTTTGGTGAGGAACCAGCCAGCTTCACACACACACACACCGCTGAACAATCTCCTGTGACACCTGATTCTATCTCTCTCCCTCTCCCTGTGTTCTCTCAATTCAATTACATTTTTAATTTAAGAACTTTATTTGCATAATTGTGTTTCGTTCCATTATTACTAAAGCATAACAGAACAAGGTATCTCAATAACAGTGTTAAATAAGGTGCTAGTTAAAGGTTAAAGAAGTAATATAATTTTCTTTTTAGTATAATAAATATAATAATATTACGAATATAAAATATAATTCTAAACATTGTTTTTGTATATTAATAAAGACATTTTAAATCTCTTGCTCTCTCTCTCTCTCTCTGTTCTCTCTCTTGCTCTCTCGCTCTCTCTCTCTGTTCTCTCTCTTGCTCTCTCTCTCTCTCTCTCTGTTCTCTCTCTTGCTCTCTCTCTCTCTCTCTCTCTCTGTTCTCTCTCTTGCTCTCTCTCTCTGTCAGTCTCTAATAAGCCGGGCACATGTGTGAAGGTGTTGACTCTGGACCCTCATGACTTTCAGCTGCAGGATGGAATGGCTCTCCTGGCTGACAGTGCTCTGCCAGCCGAGCTCAGGGTGAGACCTCCAGCATTGACACAGTTACTCATCTCATGCGTTTCATCAATCAGAAAGTTTCAATCACCTGCATCGACTCAAACTCTGTATGTTGTGGGCAAATGCCAGTGGCCCACCTGGTAGAAAAATATCTTCACCTTGTTTTGTGTTTTGCTACATGCTTCACAATTGATGACAAACACTTGTAGGTTGGATATGGTGAACTTCCGTTCGATCTGACGGACAGTTTTCCGAGCTATCCTGACATCTGTTTCCGAGTAGACGGCTATGATTTCCTGTGTCATAAGGTCAGTGTTTGGTTAAAAGAATATGATAATCATATTCTTAGTGGAAGACAGTAAATGTCTTAGCGCGTGACGTCAATGTAATATTTGTAATACTTAAATATTTTTCATTGAAATCAGTTATTAGAGCGACATTTGATCTCTTTGTAATGCTCTAATGCTGTATTTGCATTATGTAATTACAAAGGCATATTTTGTGGTGGCTACATATTTTGTGTGTGTGTGTGCACGAAGGCGTTTTTCTGTGGCCGCAGTGATTATTTCAAAGCGTTGTTGGAGGATCATTTCAGTGAAGGTGAAACTCTGCAGACTCGTCCTGACACACCTGTGATCACCCTTCATGATGTGTCTCATGAGCTGTTTACTAGAATCCTGTACTACATCTACAGTGACAACACTCAGGTACACACGCACACACACACACACACACACACACACACACACACTCGCATATGTGGTTTACAGGAACTCTTTGTAGCCATAATGATTTTATACGGAGCTAATCCAATTGTCTGTCTCCTTCCCCTAAACTCCAGCTCTAAATCCAACCCTCACAGAAAAGTTTGGGCATTATTTAATTAAAAAACACTATTTAGTATGTTATTACAGCCATTTGGTGTATGAGGACGCAGGAATTATACACAGTTGTGTTCTTAAAACCACATATACAGGTACAGACACAGACATGTAACTTTATATATGCCCAAGTCCCAAGCATGTAAGATTATAGGGGAAAAAAATAAAATGTCTGTCAAGGGTTCTTGCACTAGAAACATTGTAATTTCGTTTTTTAATAATTGAATCATTTGAATGACATTTTTTTGGTTTTTAACCATTTTTCACTTTTTCTTGACATTCTACAAGCTACTGTACGAATGTTTACTGTACGAATGTTTACTGTACGAGCTGTTTACTGTACGAATGTTTACTGTACGAATGTTTACTGTACGAGCTGTTTGAGCAGCTTCATTCTAAAAACTGTTCCGTCTGGACTGTGAACGTGACGGCATGTATTTAAGGTTCTTTCACTGTGTTCCAGCTGTGTCATGAGAACGTCTATGAGGTTCTGTGTGTGGCTGACATGTACCTGCTGCCCGGGCTGAAGCGTCTGTGCGGCAGAACTCTGGCCACGCTGCTCCACGAGGAGAACGTGCTGCACATGTGGAAGACGGCAAAACTCTTCAGGCTCTCGCGGTTAGAAGATCAGTGCACAGAATTCATGGCCAAGATCATCGAGCGGGTACGTACAGTACGTACAGTACAGTACGTACAGTACAGTACAGTAGCTGTGTGTTTGTGAGGAGTGTGAGAAAAAGTTAATTTTCCGATACACTGTCATGCTTTCTCTAATGATTCAACGATACACCAACGCACACACAACGCACACTAACCATGTGGTGTTCTTTAGCAGTGCAAAGGTTGTGGGTTCGATTCCCAATAAAAAACACACATAATGTTAATAACATGAAAATAATAACATGATAATAACAACAAATAATAACATGATAAAATACAGTTTACAGTTTAAATGCACTGTAGGTCACTTTGGATAAAAGCCAAATGCATAAATGTAAATACAATGCGAATCAACATAGAATCGATTCCGAATCATTCGAGAATCGTGGTGCATTGACTTACTCTTGCACAGTTAGGATTTATGATGATTGTGATGAACTTCTATCCTTCTCTAGTCAACGTGGAATCAAACTGGACCTTGTTTAATTTCCTAATACATGTTTAAAATTCATTTTAAAGCTTTAATACTCAGCATGTGATACCATAAACTGGTTCTGGGTGTAAAGG
>JAZGTI010011951.1:0-12198 GCA_036877585.1 Botia kubotai | reverse complement strand
TAGTTCAGTGCGCCGCTGTAACAGTATGACCGCAGGCCGCACAGCACTTGTGCATTCGTTCAGTGCGCCGCTGTAACAGTATGACCGCAGGCCGCACAGCACACGTGCATTCGTTCAGTGCGCCGCTGTAACAGTATGACCGCAGGCCGCACAGCACACGTGCATTCGTTCAGTGCGCCGCTGTAACAGTATTACCGCAGGCCGCACAGCAAACGTGCATCAGTTCAGTGCGCCGCTGTAACAGTATTACCGCAGCCGCACAGCACACGTGCATTAGTTCAGTGCACCGCTGTAACAGTATCACCGCAGGCCGCACAGCACACGTGCATTAGTTCAGTTTGCAAACACTTTGTCTAACAACAGGAATGCTGATGTTTATATGATAATGGAGCAGCAACAATAGTGGAGTCAAACATCAAATTAAATCTAAAAGTAATTTTGGAATGTTTATTTAAATCCTTTATTTACCAGAAATGCTGTTGTGCATTTATACTGTAAAGCGACACCAAAGCATTACTTTATAACAAATCCTCACTGCCCTCTGCAATCAACTCGTCCTTCTGCCAATTCAAGCAAAAACCATACTTGCTTTAAGACACGTAACACAGAGAACCAATGGCAGACAAGTTTTTCCTCATTCCAGGGAGATGTTCTTTACACAGCATGGTTTCAACACGTTGAGTCTTTCTTTGTTTGGAAATTGATATTTCAATAACCACCAGCGATTTTTGTTTTGTTTTGTTTGAGCTGTTTATACATGGCTAACATAGTTTGCCTGGCCTTGTTATTCATCGAAGGAGTTTGGAATTCCTTTCCTAAACCTCACCAAAGACATCACCCCAAATCCAGTCCAGCCACCATCCTCTGCCAACCCCATCACCACAACACTGGCCCCAGCAATCGCATTGATTGAATGATGTGGTTGTGCATTGGTTCTTGTTGTTTTTAACAGGTAATTGTAGTTTGGTTTCAGACAGACTCGTGTAAGGTGTTGGCAAAGACGCCAGGTACTTGTTTTTTGTCTGACTGTAATGCAATAAACTCTTGAAAGCCATCTAACTTTTACTGGTTTTGTTTTCTCATCAGAATAGTTGTTTTTTATTTTGTGTGTGTCACACTGCAGTATAGATTTGACTCCAAGTCTGAAGAACTCTGCAAACAATTGGCAAAGATAAAGATCACCCACGAGGACAAAAGCTAGCAGTGGTCTGGCTCGTCGATGGGAATGTCAAAACACATATCCCCCCTCAGGACTTCTCTCTTTCTCTCTCTCGAAACACACACACTCTCACTTCCTCTGCTTGCTCAATGCATCGCTGTTTTCCAGATTTTCTTTACCAGTTCCTGCTAACTTCCTCACTGTTGTGTACATTTGGCTGTTTCTATATTCAGTTCAGCCCTCTGCTGAGCTGTATGTGGGGAGTGAGCGTGCATTTGTCTCACAGCTGGACTGTTCTACCTCATTTTGCCTCAATGCATTTTTAGATATTTAGATATTAGATATTTAGATATCTAAATATAGATATTTTTCTTCATTTGTTTACAGAGATTTGTTTAGAGATTTTTTTCCTCATTTAATGAAAAAATATATGGGGAAACAAGGGCGAATAAATGTACCGAAGATGTATGCAATGTTTTGACCTAACAAAGCTGAGCTTTCTGGTTTGTTCTGTTGACTTGGTAAAAGGCTGGATTGGTGGAGTGGTACCAGAACATCTATACAAAGCATACAGTTCTGTAAACAAAATGAGATGATTTTTGATATGAAGAACCTTGTAAGTCTCTAGGACGAAGACCGAAAGCCTGGGAAAGTCTGCTGAGCAACCAAAGCGGTGAAATGAGCTGTCATGAGAGGCCAGAACTACAAACCAGAATCCTTAAAAAGGCATTTTATTACCTGTCTAGATTCTCTCCAAGCAGAGCTCTATAAACAACTTACAGAAATAACAATGGCTAATACCAAACTTAGCTAACTTCAACCACCCAAACCAAAACATCATTTAACCGGCTGGAGGTCTTAAGATCATTAGATCAGTGTTGGAAGGATTTGTCCTTCCAAAGCACCCAGACTGATTGATTCCTTGCTTACATTAGGGCAAAGACTACAGCTTTTAGGGTATCTTGTTCAAGCATGCATGGAGAACGACTTTAAGACATGGTACTTAATCCATCGTGGATCCACTGTTTACTGATTCTTGTTGTACAACACATCAGACCCACTGTGATGAGGCAGAACTCTCAGGGTCAACCATCTGGGGTTAACCATACACTGTAATGAAGAAGCAATGAACTCTCCTCTTAGCTCGGCCCCTTTGTGCACCAACAGCGACATTCAACAGAACAGCACAAATAATAATGATTTCTTAGTGACACATGCCTGCTGTGAGTCTTACTTGTAAAGGCTGTCAGGCTCTAGGCACTTGAAGATGAGCGAGTAGATCACAGTGTGAGGATGTTCTCCACTTCTGCGACCTGCTACCACACAGGAGGAGCCGAGGCCTGAAAACAGATCCTCCAGCAGACTTAGAACCTCCCCTGAGGAACAAACAGCGAGAAGAATGTATCTGTTAAACATAGCTTTCACTCAAAATCAAAATTCTACAATCATTTACTCATGTCATTTCAGAACTGTGTCTTTGTAAAGCATGTATTTTGTTGGTCCCAAATCTTCTGTATGGCTTTATCAAGCTTGACACATAATGCACAAGAAACAGATTATTTATGCCGCTTTTTGTAGCTTGAAAGCATCTGTCCCCTTTACTTTCATTGTGTGAAAAAGAGCAAGAAAACATTGGATTAACAAACATCTTTGGGTTAAATAACAGTGTCTTTGGGTAAACGTACTCTCTGACCCTGGATGTTTTTGGTTACTTAAGACCTGAATGAAATCAATTAATGTACGTTATAAAGTGTTGGATGACATTTGGACTCTTCTGAGTAATATTGAGGTGTCCCTTTTTTTGTACTCTTGAATTCTACAAATAGCACAAATCAAACACAAGAAAATATTCAAGTCAGCTTTTTGGAAAATAACAACACAAGCATTTGCTGAAAACAGTTCTCAGCATGACCATAAGAGGCAAAGCAAAGAAAGACAAGAAAAAACAACAAAAACAACGTTTGATGCCTCCAATTTTGGCAACTCTGGAGCTAGACAAACATGTGTCAGTTTTTGACATAATACATAAATACATATCAAAATGTGTCTGGTTTGTGTGCCCCACAGGAAACCACCAGAAACACACACAGTATAAAAGTCAGCTTCCTGTTGACATTCTGACACCTCAAGAGTGACCATGCCATCATCTCTCTTTACAACCCTTTGCTTTCACTCTGTGAGCCTCCACGTAGGATCTGTGTATTCTGTGAACTTGACATTCAGTGTATGGCATGGCAACCCCACATATGACCTAAGGCAACTTTACTAAGAAAACTACTGCTGAAAAGGATTTGAACAAACTTTGGCTCCAGAAACAAATAACTTGTTGAGAAATGTGTGCTATAAATTGAATGTGTAAAGGTGTACTCACACTAGGCAGTTTGAACCGTGCCCGAGTGCGTTTGACCACCAAAGTGCGGTTCGTTTAACTAGTGTGAGTGCTCCAAACCGTGCCCGGGCGCGGCTCGTTTAGCCGTCCCTGGCCCGCTTAGAAGATGTGGGCCAGAGCACGGTTCAGTTGGACTCGGGCGCGGTTCGCATGTAGTGTGAGCGCTAACCGTGCTAGAGCACGGAACAGGACGCGTGACGTCAGGTTTTTGCGACGATTCGGTGAAACTTTTCGTGCCACAAAGGCGATAGATCTGTTTAACAACAGGCTGTGAGAGGGCTGTGGACCACCGCGGACCAAACGACTCAAAATTATCCACAAAGTAAACAAAGCGATGGACTCCATTGCGTTCAGCGAGAGCGTCGCTCTTCCTGTTTATCCCGAAACCGTTGCACCATAATGAAGTAGGCGTGCTCGTAGCGTGACGTAAGCGTGCTCCGGCACGAATGCTAAAACCCTATGTGAGTGCAGGCCAAAGGGGGAGTGGGGAGGGGGGGTTAACAACAAGATACCAATGACGGAAATAAGTGCAGTTAGGATAGTTAAATGTGAGAGAGTGTTGCTATAATGACTGTATTGTATTGCAATAGGTAGCTTTAAATTATTAACAATGAATCAGTTTGCACACAGTTAATAGGTTAAAGGATTTATTAACATTATTGACTGAGGTTACAAATTACATTTAGTAATTTAGCTTATGCTTTTATCCAAAGCAACTTACAAATGAGGACAAGGAAGCAATTTCAACAACTATAAGAGCAATAATGAATAAGTGCTATAGACAGGTCTCAGGTATTACAGCACAGTGTAAGAAGGTGAATATANATAATATTTTTTTTTTTTAAATTAAAGAAGTAGAGGTAGTAGCGGTGTGTTAGTTGATTAGTTAAGGAAGTGAAGACGAAATAGTTGAGTATTTAGTGTATTCTTGAAAACAGCTCATTTCATTCCACCAACCGGGCAGAGTGAAAGAAAGAGTCCGGGAGAGTGATTTCTTTCCTCTTTGGGAAGCGGAGTGATGTGTGCTCTTTTAGGCTCATTAAAGACCACTCTAGCTGCTGCATTCTGGATCAACTGCAGGGGCTTGATAGTACAAGCCAGAAGCCCTGCCAGGAGAGCATTGCAGTAGTCCAGTTTGGTAAGAACAAGAGCTTGAACGAGAAGTTGTGCTGCATGTTCCGATAGGAAGGGTCTGACCTTCCTGATGTGGTAGAGAGAGAATCTGCAGGAACAAGTGGTTCTAGAGATGTGGTCAGAGAAGCTCAGTTGATCGTCAATCATTACTCCAAGACTTTTGACCATCTTGGATGGAGTAATGGTTGACCCGTCAATCTGGATTGAAAAGTTGTGAAGAAGAGATGGGTTGAGTGAAACCGCAAGCATTTCTGTTTTAGCAATGTTGAGTTGAAAGTCATGGTCCTTCATCCAACGCGATATGTCCGTCAGACAGGCTGAGATGTGAGTAGGTACCGTGGGATCATCAGGGTGAAAGAGAGGTAGAGCTGGGTGTCATCAGCATAGCAATTATAGGAAAAGCCATGTTTCTCAATGACGGATCCTAGAGATGCCCCGTAGGTGGAGAAGAGAAATGGTCCAAGAACTGAGCCCTGGGGCACCCCAGTGTCTAGATGTTGCAGGTTGGACACCTCTCCCCTCCAAGACACCCTGAAGGACCTGTCAGAGAGGTAAGAACTGAACCAGGAGTGCAGTACCTGTAATCCCTAGTGATTTGAGCGTAGTCAGCAGGATCTGGTGGTTTACAGTATCAAAAGCAGCTGACAAATCCAGCAGAATAAGAACTGATGATTTGGAGTCCGCTTTAGCCAGTCTGAGGTCTTCAACAACCGAGAGCAGTGCAGTCTCGGTCGAATGGCCTTTCTTGAAGCCGAATTGGTTGTTATCCAAGAGGTTGTTCTGGGTGAGAAAGGCAGAGACTTGACTGAACTTTTTCCAGAATCTTGGCCATGAATGGAAGCAGGGATACGGGTCTGTAGGTGTATGTAGAGAATATGACCTTATACCATACACAAAGAATAGCATATGGAGAAAGCATTGAGGACTGGAATATGGGTCTAGTGTCCTTAGTCCCAGAGTTTAAGTACAGAAGAAGAGCATAAAGTAAGACTAGAATCCAAGAGCAAAACACACCCAGAGAAAAGAAAAGCATAAAGAGGAGAGCAAGAGGAAAAGAGCACCAAAGAAAAAAGAGATAAACATTTCTTACATTCACTATTTATTCTTTCCTTGACCATGTGACCGAAACCAACCTAAGACAATCAAAGTGACCAATCAGAAGACCATGTTTAACCCCCACTGTACTGGACAAATGGCAGATTCCCTACATACAACACAAACACCTCAGCCAATAGACTTTGTTCTCTATCAGCTTATCTGTGGGCTCAGGAATACAAAGGGTCTCTTTAAGGGAAGAGTTGTGACACAGCAATAAATGTCATTTAATATTTAATCCTACAGGCACCTCTAAAACACTTTAGCATTGTGGTGAAGAATTTAGGCAGGCCCAACATTTGCTTTAGAAAACACCAAATCTTCTATTCTTTCTTTACCCTAACCACGTAACACTCAGGTCTTGGTTAATAGTGTATTTGTGACCCTGAGCTGAATTATATGGAAGCTTGGGACTTCCACTGTTACCTTCCACCTTTTTGATTTTATTCACCTGTTTTGCATTAAATGTTAATTGCACTGAATCCTGGGCATGTAAACACTGGAGCTTCTCTAACACAGTGAGATAAGCAGCACCTTTTTTACATTGGTCTGCTTTGGATTCACATAGAGAGACTGTGTGAGATCTGTTCAGTTTGTTTCCTCACACTTAAATTAGTGACAAGAGCTCAAGAAGTGCTTTGGATTATCTACACCTCGTGGTTCTTGACTATTTTCCTTGTACTGACACAAACATGCTTGCAATGCACAGACATATTGAGACAGCTTCAAGCTGAGAGGAGGGAATGAGACACTGTGATGGGTAAGGCAGAATGAAGAGGGAAAGAAAATGTTTCATGTTTTATGTTTGTGGATCAGGTTTGGATTGAAATACTATCTATGTTTTGATAATAAGAATAAATCAATTGCCTGTGACTAAAAGTAACTGTTTCCAGAGGGTCTGTAGTAATTATCACATACTCCAGCAATCCTGAAGGGATAGAAACAGGCAACAAACCTCAAAGAGGAAACCTCCTCTCCCGCCCAGCATCAGCCACAGCTGCTGACACTGCTGTAGTGAAGCAACATGGAAAAACCACGCACAGTATAATATTATACATATAAAATACAAATATATATTAATATTAATCTCCTACTTGTACATATATGCAACCTTCTGTATATTTCAAAATACCACAAAATTGGCCATTTAATTTATGTAATAAATGTATTTCAAAACATTCCTTTCCCCATTAATTCTCATAAGGCAGTGAGATGTTTGCATGTCCAAGGAGTCTGACGACTTTAGCTACTTTAGCTACACAAGTGCCTTGCAAAAGTATTTATACCCCTTGAACTTTTTCACATTTTGTCACCTTACAACCACAAACTATACACTCAAAAGATAAACAAAACAAGAAAAGGCAACGAAACAAAAACGCAACGCAAAAAGGATCACAAAAATAAAACAAACTAAAAAAGACTAAACAAACAGACAAAGGAATACAATAGAATTAACGAATTATTCTGTAAACTTTGTTTAGCCTAACAAAGAACTCCAGCAGAGGCTTTATCATGCACTCCTGTCATCTTTGGTCCAGCTTGTATAAGCTCTGACATAAACTAGAGACATGACATATCCAAATTACTGTTAAGAAGTCCATGTCATTATGTGGCTTTTAGACTTTTGCCATGAGTTAATTAACCATCAGGTGATCTTAAGTCATAATATTGTGGCACCAGTCCACCTGAACTAAATACTAAAAAATATTGACTTCATTTGACTTGAAGGGTTTGTCTGTAGCTACTTTTTGTGTGTATAAATATATATTTTCTCAAGTGCTCAAATGTGCATTAACACAATGTGTTAACTGTCTGTGTAAATGCCTCTTTAATTGTATCTTTAACTGCATGAAAAAAGCATGGCTGTGTGTTAGGCTGCACTACGAGAGTCTGTATGTGTGCTGAATAAAGCAGTCAGACTTGGCTTTCTGCATTTACTCTAATCTGCTGATGGCCCTGTTCATGAGGCCAGGGGAAACAGGAGCTATTTTTAGTGATGAGGTCATTCTTAATTAAGCAAACAAAGCAAGTCAGCTGAGGCTCTCCAATTCGTTATCTCTGCTCATCCTCAAGGACACCCTTTAGTCTCTTTTTTAATGAGTCTAGCATCAGAAGTGGCTTATTGACAAGCATCAGCGCTCTGGCATCGTGCTCCACCTTAAGGCAGCGCAGGAACTGTTATGTAAACAAAAGGATAGTCCTCGACTGAGCGAGGCCTGACCCTCAACGGGGGGAGAAAGATTCCTTTTCGGGGTGTCGGCTGCCTGAGGATGAAAAGGAGATGAGGATCAATTTGATCCAGAAGATCAAATATCCCACTGTGCGGCGTCTGACAGCAGAGCTGTGCGATGACATCATTGCCATGTGGCGGCTACCTCTCTCTCTCTTGCTCGTACCTCTCCACACTTTCCCCCACCCTCTCGTCTCCCTCGCTCTACATCTCCCGGACTTCCATTATGTGTGTGTGGTGAGGAACAGTGGGAGGACACTCACACTCTGACACCTTCTCGATGTTAATTAGCGCATTTGGAAGGAGTAAATTTCTTCTTCAAGGCTGTTAGCTGAGCGGGAACACTCGCTCACCCAAATTAGGAAACTCAGAGCGACACATGTGGTCTTGCGACTTCTAAGCCTCAATGCGGCTCAAAGCAAAGCCTATATAAGACTAGTGCCTTACGTCATATGTCTGTGTGCATTATGCATGCTTTACAGTTACTGCATGAGCCTGCTGTCTGCCATCTATGAAAGTTTTTGAAAAAAAACTGAGAATTTAAACACAGATATGAAATTTGGAGAAAAAATATAATCAAACTTAAATATCAAAATGTAATGTCAAGCACTGTTTTACATTAATGTCAAGTTTGTACTGTTGACTGAATGTCAATCATCATGACACTAGCAGTATGATTAAATGAGAAGCTTGAATGGAAGCTTCTGCTGACGTCTCTCCTGCTTCTCCAATAATTCACATTATTTTAAACATGCCTCTTCTAGAGTGACTTCTCAACAATGAGTCTCAACAATAGTGTAAAACTGTGCTTAGTCTGCAATCTGAAAGTGAGAGATCTCAATAGCTACTCATGATCATTTTACAGGTCTGTACATAAAATGACTCATTTTTTTTATTCTCATAAACATAACTGAGATCTACATACTGTACGTTTCTGGATCTATGAACTTGCAGCTTGGAGCTTCTTTTCAAGTTCTTTTACAAATCAAGCCCTACAGTATGTGACACTAGTCTTGTCGTAAGTCACCATACATTATGCATGTGTATTGTCCACCATGTTTGATGCCTTCGCAAACTGTAAATCAAAATTCTAAAGGAACGTGAGTGGATCTAATGACCCAGAGGAACATTTTTGTCCTCAAAAGTTGCTCTTTCATATCTCAGGAGATCCAGTGGAGATCTCAGTAGTTTCATTTAAGTATCAACTTAAGTATCAACTTCTCCTGAAATTTCTCATGAGAATCCTTTAATATTCCTCCTTAAATTTGTTAAGGAGTATAGAGCTGTATAATAATGTAGATTGCAGCTAAAATAATTTTTGAGTTGACATTGTAGACTTGGCAACTCTGAGCTCAGTTTGTGACATTGTTGAGATCTCCTCTAAAACTCTAATGGTGACTATCACTAATTACTTTTACTAATATAGATCTTATAATGAAGAATAGCATTTCAAATAATACCATGTCACTCTATCACCTCAAATAACACCTCCAGTCACTTAGATCAGATTGCATTTCCAAAGAAAATCTCATTTTGGAAATGGAACCAATATAAACTATGGCCAAGCATTAAGATATTACCATTTAATTTGACATGGTCAGAGCTAATAGATGGCAAATATCCACAAAGCATTTCACCTGATTCTTCCAGCACCATAGAAATTCAACTCTGTGTCAAAGGCAGTAAGGTTTATTTCAGCAAATGGATGCCATCTAGAGGTTTAAAACAATTCTTTCTATCTGGCATATACAAATATAAACTCTTGCAGGACACAGAAAATGTTTCAGTTTCAATGCTCTACTCAAAGGCAACAGCACTCCAAAACAAATGCACAGTGTGTGTACACTCGTGTGAAAATCCTCACCCCTCACCCAGCTGATCAGATGATTGACAGTTTCCTGTACTCCAGCAGACACTAACGTGGACTCACTCAAATCTCTTTCTGGACAGCAAAACACATTTATGGATATTCTGGAAATCTGTAAATTTTTCAGTCTTGCACAGGGGTGTTCAGTCCAGTGCCCTGCAGAGTTTAGCTCCAACTTGCCTCAACACAACTGCCTGAAAGTTTTAGCTGGTTCAGATGTGATTAGGGCTGCAGGAAACCTCTGCAGGGCACTGGCCCTCCAGAAGCAGGACAGTATCCCTGGTGTAGCACATGACAGAAGTGTTCTGTATTGTTATGCATGTAAGTCACTGTTTTCTCACTCTTTTGATCACAAACCCTTGACAACATGCCCCTAGGTTGTTTTTCTTGCTTTAATTTGGTATATGGCAAAATTTAAGGACTGAGTCTTCTCCTTGTATTTTAGTCCCGTACTATAGCATTTATTTATTTATTTATTTATTGTTTTCAGGTGATACAGTAAAAACTGTTTTTCTGTCTTAATGATGCATCAAACAGTTGATTTTGGCTTGTTGAATGTTGTGACTGCATTCGTGATGGATTCATTCTGACTTTCGGGACTACTTTCACTTGCATTTCTCCAGAAACATGTTACCGGCCTGCAAACACAAACAGAAGAAATCCAACAGCTCCTCCACACCAGCCAAATGAGAAACAACCAGAAACATCAAGACAATTTCCCAGGCTGCTCTGGTGTCCGAACATGAGGAGACTTGATGTTTTTCATCACAGAAAATGTGTTAATATGCAGATCGTTTAAGAAGAATGTCGGAACGTCTGAACTCTTTCTCATTGTTGTGCTCTGTGTTAATGTGTCAGCAGCTCTCAGCATGTGAACCTAATGCTAACACACAGTGACGCATTGGTGTGACACATTGGTGCACACTGTTGCCGAGAATCAGATTTTTATGTGTACAAGATTGTGAAGCAAACAGCATAAAATAAAGTTTGTAGTTTGCAAAACAAGAACATTCTGGCTTCTTAGTATTAGTCAGCACAAACTAAAGCACAAAGACTTTATTTTGTTTAATTAGTAAATGCAAAAACATTTACAGGCAGTGAGTCAGTTGCCTTAGGTGAGCAGAGTGGTAGGTTGTGAAATTTTGGTGACATCACAATGTGTGTCCAACAAAAAAGAGAGAGGGGTGGGGCTTGGCTGGCGAAGATATTGTTTCACTTTATCAAAGCATAAATTCAATGGAACTTGGAGGCATTGAAGATTTGAGCTGATAAATAAAACATTAAAAAAAGATTAAAAACTGAGAAGGATTTAAATAACCTTAGTTCTCCACAGGGTTCTCGTACTGCGGGCAGGTTGTTTTACCATGTTAAAATGCAACATTCATTTAACCCACTACAGATTACCTACACAACACAGAACACTACAACCTGATTTAAAGATCCGTTTTTTTGGACCACTGCAGGAAGTGATGGTTGATAAAATAAAGATGACTCAACATCTGCCCTGGTGGTACCAACACACCCCTGCCAGGCAGCGTCTGGATCTTCTGCCTTCACTCATCAGCAGTTCTTCTGATACACAGACTGGTGTGCTGGTTTGGATCCAATGAATCTGTACATGTTGTCTGACTCCTTTTTACTTTTGCTTTTAATTTCCTGCCACCCAAGCTCTGACTCACAGGCTATGAGTGAATCAGAGAAAAACAGGCCACTGACAATAACTAACCCACCTCCTCTGCCCTCCTCTTCCTCTCCCTCTGGTCCTGCAAC
Organism: Botia kubotai; assembly: GCA_036877585.1. Taxonomy (NCBI): domain Eukaryota; kingdom Metazoa; phylum Chordata; class Actinopteri; order Cypriniformes; family Botiidae; genus Botia; species Botia kubotai. The sequence goes on along the minus strand of JAZGTI010011951.1, from coordinate 554 downwards.
CCTAAAATCACAGAGCTGAGAGAGCTTAACGAGATTTGACAAGATCAACAAGATGATCAGTTATGTATTTCAGACTCTGACCGCGGGGTACCAGCACAACGTCACTGTAGAGCCCTGATTGGACTGCAATTTCCCAGCACTGGGAAATTAGATTTCTAAATTGATCACAGACATAAGAACAGTACATTCACATCAGAGTGATTGGAACCATCTCGTAAGATTGGAGAAGGTCCATTAGACCCAAAGACAAAGAAGTGAAAAGGAAAAATATCTCCATCCGTGCACACAACAGTTGGGACCGCGTGGAGAAACAGCGTCTCACAGCACAGAATGAAATCTGCACATCAGTTCCCCTGCACACACACTCATGTTACAGCTTTCATAGCACACTGCAGCAGATGTGCTACTCCGCATCATTCTGGATACAGGTGACGCTCACCTGTGTAGATTTCTGCCTCTGATGGATCCTCCACGCGCTTATGCTGAATGATGTAATCAGAAACCTTGCAGCCAATCAGGGGCTCCACATCGATCCATTCCAGTGCCACCAGTGT
>JAZGTI010011950.1:0-16168 GCA_036877585.1 Botia kubotai | reverse complement strand
ATTCAGAAAAAGAACAGTTTGCGCTCCTAAGGGCTTTCACACTTTTCCAAAAGTGGGCCTTCTCTCAGTTGACCTGCTGATGAATTCTTCAAGCATGGTCGAAACATAAACATCGCGTTCATCAGTAATATGCATCTAGACAGCTGAAATGGAAAATGATGGGTCGCCTCAAGAACTGCCTGCTCTCGCCGCCACGCCTCTGAGCGCACCACGTCAGCGAGCGCACCATTTGAAAAAAATGCGGGTCAGGAAGCAGGTCGGGTACAATATTTTCTTCTTCTTTTTTTGCGGTCCGAGTTGCGGGCGGGTTAGTTGAAAACGTCGGTCGGGTTCGGGTTGTTTATACATTGACCCGCGCATCACTGATATCAATCCATGCAGCAGTGTTTTAGACCTTGAGTCAGGTGTATATTTGATATGAAAATGAAACTGAACATGTTAAACAACAGTTGTTGCCGCTTGGTAAGGTCACAGCCTCGTTCTTGATGTTTTAAGTGTTTGTGTTATATTTTGTCTCGCAGTTATTGAGTCAGTTAAAAGGGAATCTAGAGGAGGAGAACCGCCATCTGCTGGATCAGATCCAAACCTTGATGCTGCAGAACCGAACCCTGTTGGAGCAGACCATGGAGAGCAAAGACCTGTTCCATGTTGAACAGAGACAATACATGTGTGTTGTCATCATTCCTGTCACACTTCATTGTGATTTATCTGTTGATCATTAAAACCTGTTTTCTGTCGAAGTCTAATGATATCACCATATATATATATATATATGTATATATATATATATATATAAATAATCACTATCTCTCTCTCACACACAGTGATAAACTGAATGAACTGCGGAGACAGAAAGAAAAACTTGAGGAGAAAATCATGGATCAGTATAAATTTTATGATCCATCACCCCCAAGAAGGTAAATGTGCCAGTGTGTAAATGTGAAGGTAGTGGCAGGCGCCTAGGTTGTGAAGGTAGGTAGCTGTAGTAGTAAACTAATATATTTAACTAATATATGGCCAATGTTCTCTGTGTTTCTCTTTCTTGCTGAGGCCTAATAAAGTGCACATAGTGAACTATACATCAGTTCATGCCAGGTCTGGGCTACCCGAGTTTAAGCCTCATCATGAGTGCGTCTTGAACTGTTATTGCACACCACATTGGTTTTGCATTGGTTCTAGGAGATGGGCTGAGGCAGGGAGATTTACACCCCAAAGTGGTGAAAGAACTCCACTGAGCCATAAATCTGATCTCCAAAATCGTGATCAATAGCCCTATTTAATTGTTGATATGGCAGTGTTGCCAAGTCCTTGGTTTGGCCACAGAATTAGGCAACTTTTAAACCATTGCTGTGGGTTATTTATATAGGTTAAAGGTTGAACATATGTCATAAATTTGACTGATATGCTAATGTTAAATGTTTTACTGTACACTACAGTGATTATCAGGAAGAAATTATGTGCAATGCATAGCAGTGACTGTAAAATATGTATTTTAGGTATGGAAGTGGCTGATCATTAGGCTGGCTTTGGTATTCAGACATGACAACCCTTTGATGTGGTATCGATGGTTTAATTTATCAGGTATTAACGAGCAAAATCAGTCTGGACATTCCTGAACAGTGTACCACAACATTGTGTGTTAATTTTTCCCCGAAGCCCTCAGGGGAGCCCTGCAACCTACAGTGTTTCCTGGATCAGGGCCTGGGCGGTTTTTTGCTCAGCAGTGCTGAACAGTGTGGCATCCACCCCCTCACCAAACAAATTTGTGATTGTATCTGATTTGAAATGTAATCAAAGAATCCTGATCTATTCACCAGTATATCATAGAGACATGGGTGGGCTTTGATTTGAGTCGGTAATCAACGACAATAAACACATTGGGTCTTCCAGGGTTCTATGGAACATGAAATGAGATTAACAGGGTTGACTCCACCTCGTTTCAATTATGTGCTCACCACTGTAGTGGGTGCAGAGCAGGTTTTGGGCAAAGGGGTTATAAAGAATGTTCCCTTTCTCTTAAATTCAAATTTATTTAAATAGTGGTTTATATAGCGTTTTATAATTGCAATTTTATAATTGCATTGCGGAACTGGAACTGGGACAAGAGCTGGGTTGGCCTGTCTGAGGTGTCATACCATCCTGTCTGTCCACCATCTGTATAAAGTCCTGATCCTTCTGACCACAGGACTTCTGAGGAGTTAAAGACACAGACTTTGAGTAGAACCAGTACATCTGTTATAGGAAGTGTCACCGGTTCTGGTTTATCTAATTAATGCAGCCTAACAATCCTTTAAGGGATTTGAGTAAAAAAAAACATATGACTACGTGGAGGCTAAATAAAAAGACGGGTCTTTAATCTATATTTAAACTGACAGAATGTGTCTGCCTACTGGCCAACACTGGAAAGACTGTTCCAGGATCACAGTGAATGTGAGAGACTATAATGAGACAGGAGCTCGCTCAGTTACTGAGGAGCTAAACCCTTTGGGGCTTTATAAATAACACACAGGTGCAACAGCTGGAGTTTTTGTGCTAAGCTAGGTTTAGCACAAAAACCCAGTAAAGAATTACAATAGTCTAGTCTTGTCTTGATGCCGTGCACCACTTATTCAGATTTGTGCTTCATAGCGATCCATGTTTGCTTTCCATATCCTTTTTTTTTGACTGGACATGCAGCGCTTTTTAGCAGTCTTTCTCTGGTGACACAGATACATGCAGAAAGTTCCCCTGAGCATGTTGGTTGCACAAAAAAAAAGAGCACATTTTCTATAAATAAGTGAATTCTCACAGGTGTAATCATGCCCTTCTCTGCATGTGCTTCTGGTTGCAGTTGGCGGCATTTGTTAAGGGTTTGTGTTCCCACTGTGAGAGCATGTCCAGTGGGATCATGGGTGTTTCTTCTTCTTCGGTTGCTCCCCGCGCTATCCATTCTATTGTGGCTGCACACAAGGGCAAGTCAGCAAGCCCTGAAGGTAATTTGCGAGATGCAATGGATGAAAGCCTGCTGGGCAAGTCCCCACAGGACATCCATTACCCAGGAGGCTCATCCGGCCAGTTGAGTTTCCAGAAGAGATGTGTGGACCACCTTATGGCAACCTTTCATGACCCGCAATGAGGATGAGCTATAGATTGCAGCATCGGAGGGTGGGCTAACCCCATATGATGTAAATGACTTGGGGACCCTCGGGTGCTTCGACAATCTCTGAGGCAGATGCAGAGATATTGGCCATGCTTTCCTGGGCCATCTGGATGATTGGTTTCTGGGTTCTTGACTCTCAGCCATGCATTTATGCCCGTAGGGCACTGTCTCATGGAAAAAGCATCTGAGACTTCTGTTCAAAGCCTGTAGCTTATCCCAGGGTACAGGCCCTAGAGGCAGCCCTCTCTGCTCCTCACCAAAACCGGGGCCCTGTGACTCCTCAGCTGGCTACCTCTACACCTCAGCCAGCACCTCAAATTCCGGGAAACCGACCGCCATGAACCCACCTAAGGCTTTTAAGGAGACCTGAGCGGGGGTCCCAGAAGGCCCTATTCCTCCCTTCGGGTTCGTTCGAAGGGAGGTGTCTACTTTGGCTCATGCCTCTACTTTGGTTTTGCAGCATCCTCTTCTCCTTAGTAGGAGAAAAAGCAGTTCTGCGTGCGGAGATTGATGTTCTTCTGGCGAAAAAGTGATCATGCCTGTTTCATCTGCCAAAAAGGAGGTGGGGTTTTACAGCCCCTAATTTATTGTGCCCAAGAAAGGAGGTGGGTTATGACCAATACTAGACCTGCACATCCTGAATCAGACTCTTTACAGACTTCTTATGCAGACTCATGCAGAAGCACATTCTGACGTATGTGCAGCATCTAGATTGGTTTGCAGTTTTAAACCTAATGGATGTGTGCTTTCATGTCTTGATTTTACATTAACACATACTTTTTCTTTGGTTTGCTTTAAAGGGTCGAGCATTTCAGTACAGGGTCCTCCCCTTTGGTATATTCCTGCCCCCCCACATCTTTACCAAAGTTGCAAAGGCTGCTCTCTCCCCTTTAGGGGGAAGGGCATACGTATTCTCAACTACCTCAACGACTGACTCATACTTGCCTACTCTTCATCCAATCAACGTTAAAGCCTTAATTGTTTTTCAGAGGTAAGGCGGCAGTCAATCTTAAATATTTCGGAGGCTCCTGGGACATATGGCGTCCTTTTATGGCAGTAGTGCTTCTCAGGTTGATGAATATGAGACTGCTTCAGCATTAGTTACAGAATTAAAGTGGGCATGGCGCTGCCTCACATATTGAGTGACTATCACATATTGTCACTCCATCAGCCTGTAGCTAGGTCGAGGATTCCTGCAAGCTGGGGTTCTCATTGGCAGTCCTGTTTGCCCTGTGGAGGCTGCAGCCAGTGATCCAGGGCAAGCATGTTTTGATCCAGGTGGACAACACAGCAACAGTGGCATATATAAATTGCCATGGTAGTACTTGCACTCGTTGCATGTCTCATCATCTCCTCCTATGGCATCAGCAGAGGCATTGCGAGCCACTCCCCAGTGAGCCTGATTGCACAGATTGTGTACAAAGTGCCTAATACCCTCTTGGGATCTCTTCTTGGTCCTTACGGTCCTTAGGAGTCCTCCCTTTGAGGCCTTGGAGTCAGGTGGGCCTTCTCTCAGGAATCGTCTCTCAAGACCGCACTCACTTCTATCAAGAGGGTTAAGGGTCTGCAGGCACTGTCCGTGTCCAGTAATTGCCTCCAGTTCGGACCAGAATTTTCTCACATTCTGAGGTCTTGTTTGGGCTACATGCCCAAGGCTCCCACGATTCCCTTCAGTAGCCAAGTGGTGAACCTGCAGGCCCCTCCACAGTCAAAGGAGGACCCAGCCCTTTCCTGCTGTGTGCATTGCATGCTTTGTATATTTACCTGGATGGAACAAAGGAGTTCAGAAGTTCTAAGCAGCTCCTTGTCTGCTTTAGAGGCCATCAGAAGGGGAAGGTTGTCTCCAAACAGAGACTATCCAATTAGATTGTGGGTGGCATTATTTTGGTTTGCCAATCCCAGGGTGTGCCGTGTCTTTTTAGAGTATGTGCACACTCAACTAGTAGGATAGCCTCAGCTTTGGCACTTGTGAAAGGGACCCCTTTAGCAGACATGTGTAGAGCTGCAGGCTGGGCTACACCCAATATTTTGCAAGGTTCTATAACCTTAGGATTGATCCAGTTTCTTTTTTACCTCGCTGTCCTTTGGACAAGCCTGTTCCATCTGCCAAGAAGGAGGTGGGGTTTTACAGACCATGCAAGTGTCCCTCTGGTGAACCCTGGATATTAGCACATAGTCTGTCTGGATACCGGCAGAGGGGTTTGCCAACTGGATTTGCCATTCGTGGCTACCCAACTGGTTAGCTTGCTGTCAGATCATCATGTTCCATATTTAGTTATTCCCTTTGGTAATCCCATATGAGTAATTTTTCACAGTATGGTTTGGCACCTTTGGTAAACCTGTTTCTTCACCTGGAAGATTATATCTATCATGGCCTATAATTTGGGTGGTTCTCCTTACGGTATTGCCCTGCTTGTAGGGATTTGATGTAGTACTTTCCTAAAGTCCATTAATAAAGATAACCTTCTCTTAGGTAGGTTCTGGTCTCCTTAGTGTCTTCTCTCAAGGAAAAGTTTACTATAAGTTCTTCTATAAGCATCATGTTGGCACTTATTTTTAAAGCCAATTTTTGTTGACATTTTATATAAGCAGAGTGATCAGTTTCACAAGGTCAAACCTCTAGTGTCACTACGAGGACACATCTCATTCCCTCCATCATGAAAAGATGTTTTACAAATGTGGCTTTTAAGACAAATTGCTATCAGATAGGACACCCAGATTCGTAGCTGATGAAGAAGGCTTTATTGAGCATGTCAAGAGTTAGATAGTATTCAAGGTTGTTTCTTGTGGAACTGTTTGTCCAACAGTTACATTTCTGTTTTGTCTGAATTTATTTGTACAAAGTTGCTATTCATCCAAGTTTTAGTATCAACTATAAATTGTGTCTGTTTGAATGTATGCGTCTTGTCAGGGCTCGAAGAAATAAACAGCTGAGTATTGTCAGTGTAGCAGTGAAAACCAACTCTGTCTTTTATTAATTGAGGTAGCTTATACAGGGTGAAAAGCAGAGTCCCAAGCCCTAACCCTGTGGCACTCTGTACTGAACTTATATGTTACTAACTAATATGACACTATTTTTCTAACAGCAACAAATTGAAATCTGTCTGATAAATATGATTTTTACCCTGCCAGTGCAGTTCTTTCTAGGCCTACAAAATTGTTGTGCCGATTCAAGAGAATGCTGGGGTCAATAGTGTCAAAGGCTGCACTAAGGTGGAGTAGCACTAGCAGAGAGATGCAGCCCTGATCAGCCGACAGGAGCAAATCATTTGTCACTCTGATAAGAGCAGTCTCTGAACTATAATATGGTTTAAATCCTGACTGGAAAGCCTTGCAGATACCACTTTTTTTCAGGAATAAACATATCTCTGAGGACACCACCTTTTAAATTATATTTGAAATAAAAGTTTGATTTTAGATTTAGATATTTTTTTTTAGTTCCTGGGATCAAGTTGTTTTTCTGAGCTTGTAAGTTTTTGGGTCATATCCCAACACCAATGATGAATTACTAATACTATGTAGAGGATCTGTAATTTCAGGAAGCTTTTTCAACAACAGGTTTGTTTTTGGAGCCAAATCATATTAGTATCAGGTTCCTTTCAACCTAGCCTTGTCACCTTGCACCAGGACATTAGGGCATTTAGACAGTTTAACTGACTGCTGGGTCTCATGACAGCAGCAGCCAATGTGATACCTTTGGGCCTGCTTCTTATAAGAACTTTTTAGTGGTGGCTTATGCAGAGGCTTTCACCTTCTGGGCTACCCTCAGCAAGTCAAAAGAGTTATGTGCAGATGCCTTTGTACCCTTAGCCTTTGGTTCACCTCTGGGGGTGTATTTTTGTTGCAAGACCATTACCAGGATTGCCTCCCTCCAATGTCCCATAGATGTTGGGAGGTCCTTATCTCCTGTGGCACATCAATTGACTGGAAATGAAGGCTGTATCTCTCCATTTGAGATATTTCCTCATGAACCTGAGGGTCTCCTGTGTTCTGGTTCACAGACAGCACAGCAGTGCTCTCCCTGAGGTTGGTTTATATCCCTGCACATACAAACTTGGGGGCAGATATTCTCTCGAGGCAAGGGCTGTGGCCTGGGGAAGCCAGCACATACAGATGTGGCAGAAACTGCATCTGTATGTATGTCCTCCAGTTGCTCTGCTCATGGGAGTTCTAGCTAGGGTTCACCAAGACCAGGTATGCTTTGTGCTTTTAGCTCTGTTTTGGCCAGTCCAAGTATGATTCTCTGACCTAATGTTTCGTTTAGCTGGTTCTCCACAGGGCATAGGGGAGAACTTCTGTCTCAGGTGCAGGGCTCAGCTTTCAGCCCCAGATAAAGATGTGCGGAAGTTGTGGTCTGGCCCTTGATGGGAACAGACTGTAGAGTTCTGGTATCTCAACCAAAGTTGTTGAAACCACTCTAAAATGTTAAAGCTCCTTCTATGAGGAAATAGTATGAAATAGTAAAGTGACGTCTAACTTAGCCTAGGGTTTTGTTTTGTAAATTGTAAATGTCCAATATTTTACTCTATATATTTTATGTATGTATGTATGTATGCTGCTTTTGCATGTTGTGTAGTTCATGGTACTTCTGCAAATCCCTTATAGCCCTGTCCCATAAGATGTTGTCTACTTTATGCCATCCTTATGTAAGCTGGAATGCATATATTTTGCTCAACAATTTTGTGGCTTTATTGGTTCAGTCAGCTCTTTGTTCACAAACATACTATAGGCCTAGTATATTTAATTAGTCTTATCTCACACATGTTATTTGCAATAATACCATTAACATGTCTGACGTTTGTTCTGTGTTTTACTATTATTTGTTTTTATGTAAAGCTGCTTTAAAGCAATGTAACATTGTAAAAGTGCTATATAAATAAAATTGAATTAAATTGGTGGGTCACTGCACTGTGGTGCAAACTGGAGCATCAAGCAGGGCTAACCCATGCTACTCTCAAAGTCTACATGGGCACCACTTCGGCTAGCTGTGCAAATTTAGATGGAGCTTCTGTTGGAAGGCATCCCTTAGTTTTTCATTTCTTGTGTGGTGCCAGATGGTTGAGACCTATCTGCTGAACAAGAATACCTTCCTGGAAGTTCTAGCAAGGGTGTGATGGGAGCTGATTTTTTTTTGCAGGAGGGTCAACTGGATCACACTTAAGATGAGGAAACTCATTAAGCCCAAGAGTCGTGAGCGTATGCGCTCTCTTACACAGGCACCATCTCGCTCTGAGTCCAGCGAGGGTTTCCTGATGCTGACCCATCCGGACAGTCAAGACAGCTCATCTGTGGGCTCTGGGTCCAACTCACTGGAGGATACGCTCACCCACCATAGCAGCAGTGAGTATTAGTACTCTTCAGGCTAACATCTCACTTTTTTCAGTTTCAAGTGACGTTAGTTCAGGGACTAATCAGTCCAAAAGATTCAGTGAGTGAATCATCTAAGTGATCATCAGTCAGATGACCAGTGAGTTTAGTTAAGACTAATTCAGGAATCAGTTCAACCGGTTTCTTTGATGGAAATGAATCAGAAGAATGCTATGGGTTGACGATGTTGCTAGATGGGTAGTATACACACTTATCTCTCCTTAGCATTTCCTGTCACCTCATTTATTCTTATAGCAACACTCTATTCCACTGTAATTTTTTCCAATAGTTTGTAATTTGACCACTAGTTAAACAGTGTCAGACTGTGTGTATGTAGTTTCAGGCAACCAGTGAAGACAACAGAGTTGAAAGCAGTTGTTTATTCTTTCATCACTGCAGTCCACAGTACATCTCAGCTGCTGTATGAAGGAATTTTGCTGTCATGATTTTTTTTGTTGATCAATGATCATGCATATGAGGTCTGACACTTTCTCTTCTTGTTTCTTGCTTTTTTTGTGAAGGAAAGAAAGTTGAAAAAAGCCAAACACAGGCTTCCTCTCATGGTATGCTTTCAGCGAGCCCATGAACACTCTGTGTTCATATTTATTAAAAGGTGTAATAGAAATGGCACAAGAAACTAAAGTCCAGCTGTATTTCATTCAGACTACAGTACGTTAAACTGTTTCCTGCATTGCACCCTTTAATAATCAACTTTCTGTTGTGCTGTTGGCATCAGGTGACGTTTATCAGTGTGACCAAGTATGATCGGTGTGTGTGTGTGTTTCACTACATGCATGTGTTATTTGTACTGTGTAACAGTTTCACAGGAATGCTGTGTTTGTTGTATTCTAATGATCATCTGTTTTTTCCTCTTTCATTGCAATTCTTTGCCTTGCTGTCTGGTGACAGCCCTAAAAAAGCTCCCGTTCATGAGGAACAAATCCAAGGAGAAAGACCGAGTAAAGGCTGTCTACCGCCGCTCTGTGTGTAGGTGTATTGTTAAACACTCACATTAACACTACCTGCAGCTTCCTCTGTACTCCTCTGACAGCACACAGTAATAACTGTGTGGTTTTGTTTGTGTTGCGGGCATTCTAAAGTGTAAATCAATGTTAGTAATATATAGGAATGTTCTAATAACATACAGGAATATAATACATCTGTGAACTGCATAAGTGGCATGTTATTGATGATTGGCAGAGATCTCGTCTTTAATTGTAAAAACAAACAGGAAATGCATTTGTAGGGTATCGAGCAATAGGCGATCTATTCCTTCCATATCTCTGTTAACTTAAATTTCCACACATTCTCCTGTTCCTGAATGTTTTTCCTGTTTATTAGCGCATTAATCTTCTGTCTGTCTGTTTCAGCAATGAATGACCTGTTGCAGACTATGGCGCTATCAGAGGGTCAGTGGTCCAGCAGTACTGATCATCTAGAAGCCCCTGGTCAAGTGGCTATCGGCATTCAGCACGCAAAGGAGTTTGGATCCATGGACTACTGCAGTTCTGCTGTAGACTACAACACCCTCAAGCTGACTCGCGGTCACAGAACTAAACACAGCATCACTGATAGAGGTAGTCATCTGTACCCTTAATTTAGTCACTTGATTGTTTTTGCAATTGAAAGTTTTCTAAAGGATTTATACTTTAATTGTTACATTCAGTTCAAGAATACTTGTGTGTCATTCCCCATGTTGGTCATTTTGAACCTTTGTGCTTTTGTCTCCTACTGCATTGACTGTCCAGGGCTTAGGCTTTTTTTGGCTTTGGTTTAAATGATCATTTTGACCATAAACTATTCTCTGTAGATAATGCAACAAGTGAAGACCTCACACCATTCTCCTTAGAGGTGTCCAGCATGCTGCCAGCTCAGGGTGAGGGCAATATTATTAACTTTTATTCATGTTTTTCTGTTATTTAATGTTTTCTTGTGCAAGATTCACTGTAATGTTCCCTGTGTCTGTAAATTTCCTGCCCTCATCAACTCCTGAGTATTAAGCCCCCTTGCTGTTCTGACATATTCCAAATTTAAAATATGAAAGTGCAATTTTTTTCTTAGGTAGGTACCTGCCATTATGAAGTCTCAGAAAAAGTGCCAATAGTTTTAGAGATACTCTGACATGATCGCTATAATAATTTGGCCCTCGCCTTGGCATAATAATTTGGTTACTCAGATCTTTATTTTTGCCCATTTCTCCAGCAGCTAATCATTGATTATGAAAACTGATTGTTTTCTTACCATCTAATATATTCAAACCTTCATATGTGACTTTGTTAGGAGATGATCAACAATATTTTCTTCACCTGTGACTCATAATAATGTTTTGGCTCATCAGTGTCTTTATTTATTAATGTAATGTATATTTTATGACTAAATCAAACTAAATGCACACCTACTGTCAAAATCATCATTCATATTAGTCAGGTTTCAAAGTCTCAGGATGTGTGAGATATGGTTGGGGGCTGAGTACTGTCTTGCATCACTTTGCTGTTTCTGGGAGTTGGGTTGTACTGGCTTGTGATATGCTCTTGGAGCAGCTGTTCATCCAGTATGATGTGATGTCTTCCTCTACCACACCAGCAGAATAGTCTTTTTCTTTTAGTTTTCATGTCAGTTTTACACATGATATATAATAAAGAGCTTTCAGAAAGTTTCATAGACTTCTCAGATTTGTTGCAGCATTTTACTAAAACAACAAAACAGTAAGACATAAAAATGTGCAAGTTTTAATGAATATCACGTTGACAAATATTCTGCCCCCTATTTAAATTAAAATTGGCTCTTAAGGCGAATGGTAAATTCTCCCATTTGTAAGGACTCTTGGATAAAAGTGTCTGCTGAAATTTAAGTTCAGTTTAAAATGAAGCTCTTGTATGTGTGTCCTGTATGTGTTGATCATCTTGGAGAGCATCAGCCTGTGGTACATTGATCAGACATGTTTAGCTTGTCTCTGCATTTCATTTTAAAGAGAAAATACAGATAAGCTGACACATCGCTATGAAGTTCCTCTGTGGCATTTCACATCTTTTTTTTGTGAAATAAATATTGAGTTAAATCTTCCTGTTTATATTTCATTTAGGGCAGGGCGATATGATGATGATATAGTGGCAGTCTCCCAAATATAGCTGCAAGCAGCGATGACATTTTCCAAGTTTGATGTAGATTACTTAATGCATGCAGATGATACACTTCCTGTTCCATTTATTGCCATAAATTGATTGCCTTACCATGGGATATCAACAAGCTGTACACAGTTTAGGGTTTACAATCGCTTTTCTTTTTTCTGGCCATGTGACATGGGTAAATTTAAAAGGATGCTTTTTGTTTCAAGTGACACTTAAAACATAATACTCTTTCTGTCAGTTGCGGTGGCGCTATGACTGTGACCCACAATCGCCAGCTCTTTTACCAGTCTCTGGGACCAAACATATATAGCTCAAGTTTCAATGAAATCACTCATTGCATGCAGATATGGGCCACTTTCTGTTTCTGTTTTTGCCATACATTTATTGCGTTGCAATAGCAACCGAACAAAAGATATCAAAAATCCCTTTGCAATTTATCATCTTGAATGTCTTATAATAATATTTGTTAAATTTTGTAACAATCCATAAATTCCCAAGGAGGAGTATTTTAAAATTCAGAATCTGGAACTAACAAAAACTCCACATGACTTCCTGTTGGGCGTGTCACTTTAGTCAAAAGGGGATGCTACAAAGCCCCCCCACCACACCAATGTCTAAGCTTTTGCCCACGTCTAACAACTGACCACTATGATGTGTGTACCAAATTCCATGTCATTTCAAGCATGTTAAGTGCCTCAGATACACCCGAAAATGGTTTTAAAGTTTGATGTTGCCATGGCAAAAATATTTAAGATATCATAATTCCATTTAGAATGTTATATCAGCCGTGCCTCTACATTATTCTGACCAAGGCTGCAGAGACTTTTTTAATGTTTCAGCCATAAATGTACCACCTCATCATGGCAACATCATTTGAGATATCAAAAATTCCTTCACAATTTTGAATCTTCAATGTCTTGGCATGATGCTCATCAAATTTGGTCACAGTCACATGAAATCCCTAGGAGGAGTATTTTAAAGTTCATGGCATTAGTTTTCAGAAAATGCAAAATGGCCAACTTCCTGTTGGGTGGAGCTAAGGGGTGTCACAGCAAAAGTTGTTGGGGTTGAAATGACTGATACATGTACCAAGTTTCATACAGGTGCGTGCATGTATGTATGATATATGCACCATATTTTTGTGCCCTGTACCCGCACCCGGCCGATGACGTGTGCGCCAAATTTCAGGACTTTTTGAGCATGTTAAGGGACCCAAAGGCCCCAAAACCTTATAATTCTTTTTATAATCCTAAGAAAAGCAACTTACCAAGATTTTGCTGTGTGTTTTATTATTGTAGTGTGTAAATGTATGTGCATAGCTTCATCGTGCATGACTAAATTAATGACTCGAGAGTAAAAAAGAAACTTAAATAAATGAGAAAATCCAGAGGAGGGATGTGTTTAAATAAAGAGAAGCTGGTAAAAGAAAACAGGAGATGTGTTTGAATTCGGTTTTAGCTGTCGGATTAGCTGTCTGTAATTCTGTTCAGATCACTCACTGATTTAGTCTGAATGACCTATTAAAGAACCTGTGTACTTGATAATTGTCTTTCTATCAGTTGTTTAATTGGCTGCGTGTCTGTCTGTTGTTTCACTGGCTGTGTTTGTCTATTTGGTGTTTCACTGGCTGTGTTTGTCTGTCTGTTGTTTCACGAGCTGTGTGTCTGTCTGTTGTTTCACTGGCTGTGTGTCTGTCGGTTGTTTCACTGGCTGTGTGTCTGTTGTTTCATTGGCTGTGTGTTTGTCGCTCTTCAGGTGTGTTGAACGGCAGTGTGAGTTGTCCTCACAGCGAGAACAGTAGTGATGTCAGTCTGACTGTAGACACGGATATTCAGAACATTCCAGTGAAGCAGACGTCACCCGGCCACAGCAAATGCAGGGCTAAATTTGCTGACAGTAAGATGGTTTCCCTGCAGCAGTTCCTGGATGAGAGCACTGATGGAGCAGAGGTACAGCCACAGTTGCAACATGATATTTGTCACATATAATACATTCATAATTGTTTTTCAGCTGTTAAAGAAATATTGTGTTCCCTTGTGATGACACTTTGGGGAATGCCCTCAGCGTAACAGCTGAAGCATGCATGAAACTAGTCCAATCTTAATTGGTGCTGCATGATGACTTAGAATGTGGGAGACTTAGAGACGCAGTGTCTCATTCCCTTCTCAGTGAACAAGGGTACAGTCGTAACCTGAGACATTATTTTTAGCTAAAAGCATATTTACTGCATCTGCTGCATTACATATATTTATACAGGAAATCATTTTGACTGCTGCATTACCTGGGGGTGCATACACAGTTTAGTCACAGCGCCACCCACTGGTCCAGAGATATAAAAAACTAATTTTTGTTACTTTGGTGTATAATTATTAGATTTGTCTCTTTCGATTCCATGAGTCAAACAATATCTGATGTTCAATGGTTGGCCCGTTTGGGCATTTTTAATTTTGTTGTAAAATGCTGTATTTAACAAATGTAATTGCATATTGCAACAAAACTTTATATGGTTCATCATCACCATATTTTAAGATGACCTGCAAAATTTGGGGCAATGTAACAAGATTTATGAAAATGCTTATAGCTTGTGATACCTTGTATTTTATACCAGCTTCTTTCTTTAGATTCTCTGGCACAATTAGAGTATTACAATACCAAATTTGTCAGTGCTGCTTTTGTTGGCCATTTTGAATGATATTGAATGCCTCCTACAGCATTTGTCTGATTTGCACAAAACTTATGTAGAATCTATAGACAGTCATGAGAAAAAATTATGTAATTTACATTGATACTCCTTATCATTCTCGTATACTGTGTCTACAAATTGTATGGAAAGCTTGTATAATTGGACATGAGGCTGTATCTTTGCCATGCTTTGTATTGACATGATAGTTGGTGTCTGTCATCACAGAAAAGTCCAGAAATGTTCGTCACAGCACCGCTTACTGGTCCAGACATACTAAAAATGTACTTATAATGTTTGATAACTTTGGTCTAAAATCATAGAAGTGGTCTCTTTTGATTGGGTATTATTACGTTATTACCCAATAATGTTATTGGGTAATTATGTCTATATATGTCTATATATATTATGCTATTGGGTATTATTACGAAACTTATGTTTCATCACCATTATAGTCTAGAAAAAAGAAAATAAAAAAATTGGGGCCAGCACCACCTAGTGGTCAAAAGATATAGAAAAAAATAAGGAAATACTTAAAAAAAAAGTTCCTGTCTGCCATTTCGTATGATATTAAAAAAGCTACCTTTTCAAACTCCTCTACAGAGTTTGTTTAATTTGCATAAAAACTTGTATGTGGCATCTAGATTCGAAATACATGTCGATTCTTCGAAACGTTCCCTTATACCATGTCAACGAATGTGATGCCAAGCATATAAAATTAAAATCAGGCTGTATCTTTAAAATAAAGGCTGGCACACGGGCGGGGCAGAGGTAGCGCCCCCTGTTACAGGGCACAAAAATATGGTGCCTGTATCATACATACAGACCTGAACAACTTACGCACTGACACCCCTTAGCTCCACCCAACAGAATATTTTGGCTTTTCCACAATTCCATTATGAATTTAATTAGAAAAAATGCTATATTTTATGCACATTGGCCTACTGTTATAAAACTTGGTATATGTTGATTCAAAGGTCGTATCTCTGCAATGTTTAGGCACATAGATGCCAAACTTTGCATGTGTCATTGTCACCTTACTCTGACCTATTGATGGAAAGTGATATATGATCCAATAACCAGTGATCTATGAACCAGTTATTTGATTTATTGGGTTATGTATGATTTTCCAGCCATTTTGCCTAAAATGTCTTCAGTTGCTTGTCAGAATCAGAATCAGAATGAGCTTTATTGCCAGGTATGTTTACACATACGAGGAATTTGTTGCAGTGACAGAAGTTCTATAGTGCAACAGAATGACAGTGACAAGACACAGGTAATAAAAAGAATAATATACAAATATACAGATATACAGAATGGACAGCGTACAATGTACAAGATAGCAAACCCACAATATATAGTATAGACATAATATAGACATTCAAGTATGGCCAGGTATGTGTTTGTACAGGTATGGTGATATGTGCAAATATGAAATGTAAATAAGTATGTGTGTGTTAAATAAATAGTGTATGATAGAGTTGTGTGTACCAAGTGTATTGTTAAGTATTAATGACATTAAGTGTTTATAACATGGTCTGCCTGGGGGAAGTAACTGTTCCTGTGCCTGGTCGACCAGACGGCAACAGTTCAAAGAGGAAGTTTGCTGGGTGTGAGGGGTCCAGAGTTATTTTATTAGCCCTTTTGCTCACTCTGAATAGGTACAGTTCTTGAAGAGTGGGGAGGGTTGCACCAATAATTCGCTCAGCAGTCCTGACTACCCTCTGCAGTCTTATGAGGTCGGATTTGGTAGCTGAACCGAACCAGACAGTTATTGAATTGCAGAGGATGGATTCAATGATGGCGGTGTAGAACTGTTTCAGCAGCTCCTGTGGCAGGTTGAACTTCCTCAGC
>JAZGTI010011949.1:0-16169 GCA_036877585.1 Botia kubotai | reverse complement strand
TTTGTTTTTGTTTTTAGATTTTTGAGATTATTTATTTTGTCAATTCAGAACTAACAGGACATTTGTTCATCTCATAGCTGGCGTCTGTGTTGGCTGCTTGGGGCCTTCACTCAGGTGTTTTGTGGCATGGAAACAAGGCTTTCAGATGAACATGTCAACACATGCTTAATAGGTTTTACCTCTGAGCTCTTATCAACCAGTCACAAGAGAATACAGAATCTCAGCTCATAGAGACATATATAAAGCTTCACTGTATGTTAATTATCTGTCATAGTTATGAGAAAACAATTCCGCTAAATGCAAATGATAATTGCATTTTTGTGCTATTCTTGGGATTTCTTTCTTGTCCTTCAGCTGTTTCTTGCTGTAATCATGTGTATTGTTTTTTCTTTCTCCCACAGACATGATCGAACAATGCAAGATATTGTGTATAAATTGGTGCCAGGCCTGCAAGAAGGTTTGTGCCTTTTTTATGTTGTTCACTCTCTTTCATATTTTTTATTAGTAAGACACACAGAAGAATACTTCATCTTTCATGCTTAAAAACAACAACCCTGTTTAGTTTTTTAAACGATTTAAATGCAATAAGGTTTTAACTAATGGGTGGGCCACATGGTTGGGGGGAAAATATTAGATTACAAAACCGTGTAACAGATTTCAAAAATAAATTGTCCAAAGTCTAATTTATTGTCAGAATATATTCATCTTTCATGAAATGTTGTGAAAAGAATGTTTATTAATTTCATTTAATCTGACACCATGTCTCATTTTGTAAGTGTTTAGTAGTGTGCTGTTGTAACATTTAACAATAATTTATGCTAATTGGTCTCTCCTGTGCAGCGGAGTTGAAGAAACAGAGAGAATTCTATCAGAAGTTAGGCATGGAGGTGCCTGGAGACATTAAAGGAGAATTGTGCAACACAAAAATCCACCCTGAATCTCAGCGGAATGGTACGTCTGTGCTTTCTTTACCAAGTGGGAAATCCATGTAGTATCACAGTATATCACAATGAAAACACACCCTTGCGATTATATTTTACAGAAAATGAATCCTATTTTTAAAACCATTAAAATCTTTTGAATGACAAATTTGTTTTATCCAGAAAATTTATTAAATAAATTAATTGGTAAGTCATATTTGTTGTTTTTTAATTCTTTAAAGTACGAAAATAATTTTTCAGTATAAATGAAGTTTAGTGCATCAATTCTACCTTGCAGTACTTTGCAGTTTATTTATTGTTATAATTTTAATATTAGAGTAATGAACTAAAAGAGAGTAAGTTAGAGAGAGTAAGAGAGTAGAGTAAGTTTTGTTTTTGCATTATGGTAGTAAGAATTTCTGGGTAAAATCTTGTCTCATAAAAATACTGTCAGAACAAATATCTGAGTGCTTCTAAAAATGCAGCATTTTCTTGAAAATAATTGCATATGTTCTTGACTGGTGTTTCATATTCTTATTTAATTTGTGTATATTAATGTGTGAATTGTGGGATGTTTCTAAAGTATCTTCTGGATTGACAGCAAGCACATGACTTTAGTTTACTTGATTGGGGAGAAAGGTTTGATATCGTACAATCACCTAGACAAAAAAAAAGTATCCTGATAATGTTTGTGTAAATACAGGCATATTTGTTTTCCTCCACAGCTATAATGGCTGAAGACACATACAGCTGATTAAATGTTCAGATTAGATATTTCAGAATAACAGATAGACAGGGGATGAGAGCATGGACAGACAGAAGTGTGAAGACATAAGGTGAGCGGAAAACCAGCTTAAAGCAAAGAGTGACAATGAAAGAGCACCTGAAAGCCCTTTGCTTAGAAAAGAACAGGAACAGAAAACAGAAGACTGAGGCAGGAAATGACATAATGAAACTTATGAATGGAATACATTTTCAAACCTGACTGGATGTCAAGTAACCTCTTGGTGTTCCACACAGAGGTTCACACAAAATCAGAGCTCGTCTGTGGGCTACAGTGTGTTGGTCTCGCTGTCAGTTATTTGTGTCTTTGATAAATGCAATACACATTTGTTTCTAAGTCAGTGGAAATGAGGAAAAATAAAAATTGCCTTTTGTTTTTATTTAATTCTGAACTTGAAACTATTTGATGTGACAGGTTTAAATATATGTTTTACTAGACAAAATAATAACTGATTATAATGTACGCAGATTTTCGTGTTCAGAAGTGTTTATGGTGTCTATTGCTTCCATGAGCATGAATATCTGTTTGTAGTTTTTTGTGATGGTTTCAGTGCATCTCTGGTTTGTTTTGGGTGGTAAATCTGCCCACTGTTTTTTTACAGAAATCCCATAGGTGTTTTAAGTTCTTTCCACGTCCTGCATGTTTCCACGTCCTGCATGTTCTCAACCACAATGGCTCGATGTTGAAATCCACTTTGCCTCTCAGGACAACTGAGGCCCTCATACACAACTATCACAAAAGGCTGCAAAGCCATTGATGCTTCAGGAGGCAGTGCTTGTTATTAGAGACCAAGGGTATTATGAACAGAATAATTTCTGTTGTATTTTTGAGGCATCTTGAAGTCATTATGGAATGAAAATTGTTTTTATGAACACAATTTACACAGTTTCTGTGAGAGGTGTTTAAACAATATCTTTACATTTTGTGTGCTAATTTTGGAAAAAAATTTAGGGAAATTCTGAAATGGTAAAATGGATTTAGACATGACAACATGTATTAAATGGAGCAGAGAGTACTATACTTCTATTCATAGCTGAACTCATTCTCACATTATCAGAAGTATTTAATAAACCGATGATGTGTAGTATTTGCTGTTGGCCTTTTCAATATGTGGAAAACTACAAAGCTGTCTGTGGGCACAGATTCCGCATGTCTGTTTATTACTAATAGATACTACAGGTTTTATATAGAAATTATGATTTTAAGGGACCTTCAGCCCAAACTGCTTATTGGCTGTGAATCTGCAGTGATAGGGCAACTCAGAATTTTTCTTACAACCAGACTGTTGTCAAGCTTGAAAAAGAAGTCACACATCTGGAAAGTATGGCAAAATTGTTACCTGAGCTTGTCTTTGTTCCTGCCTTGACCCTGGACAACTTTGCAGAGAGACCTACCTATTAACCACCCTCAGGAAAACGTAGTAGCTGGAAATCCCACTTTCTCTCACCTTCACAGTCTGCTTGCCTCAGATTAGCTCAGACTTAGTGAGCTTATTTCCAGTTCTGGAACATTTTTACTATCGTAAAATGTGTTCGGAGAGGGTCCGACGGATAATCAATCACTGTAGCAGATGAGGCTTAAGAGGGACAGAACTATTTTTTTTTTGCAATAGGTTCTCAAAGCTTTATTGTATTAACATCATGTTTCCCTCTTCTACAGCCATCTTTAATTTCTCTGTAGATTCAAGAACTCTCCTTTCCTATTGCTGTGGGGAGCTCTTTTGTGATGCAATAACAATGTCATGGTGATTTTTTAGCAGCTCCACACACACAACAACAAGTGTATCAAACACACTATTGGTCGTATATAACTAAAAGCCCCTGTTGTGCTGTGGAGTTTTGAGACATTTAACAAAAAAAGACGCAAAGCAATATTCTGGCAGAAATACAGCTTAAGATCTGTTGATCTGTGGCCTGTTATTGATTACCAAAGATAATGATTTAGCTTATTCCTTACTTGAGTGAGAAGTGAATGACAGATGTCATTAGTTGGCGAGTGTGTAGCACTCTGTAATCATTTAAAGTATGCAGTTCTCACCATTTCTATAAAAACACAAGCATAATACTGAATTATGCTACATAGAATGGATAGAATTGCTTGACATCCTTAGAGGATAGAATTGTTTGACATCCTTAGAGGATCTATAGACGTTACATTGTATTTAATCTAGAATATTCCTTCAGAAGTTCTACATAATAATTGCTTTCAGACTGATGCCAATGTAAGGAAGCCCCTCAGTATTATTGGACAGGAGTATTTTTAGTCCTATATGAATCTGTAATGAGACACAGCCCCGGTTTGCCCATCTGAGGTGCATAGTGTTCTCTGGGCAGGTTGCTTCCTGTTATTTCCCGTTAGGGGAATGAGAATCAAATTAATCTGGTTCTGTTGATGAGCTACGTGATTGTTTTTGAGACTCTTCATTGTGTGGGGGAGCAGGTTGAGATAATTGCTTTTTGTTTGGTAATGAAGAGTCCCTCTTACCAAAGTCATAAATTAGCGCACAACATAATTCAAGCTTTGAAAAGCAATGAATTATTAAGGCATTGAATTTTATTATGAATGTGAGGACTTTTCAGAAAATTGAAGTGTGCAAAAGTATATGGAAGCAAATGTACCAAGAATGTGTTGTTACCATTTTCTTTTACCTTACCAGGTGAGCTGAAGTCAGAGGTTCCATCCAATAAAGATGCAGGGGAGGAGAAGGCAGAAGAGGATAATGATTACCATCGCAGTGATGAGCAGGTAAAATAACTTTTCACTTAAAATATAAGAAGCAATATGCATTATACACTGTATAATGTGCAGAATGCTTATATTCCACTCTAAACACATGCCTATATGCCAAATGGCCCTCCCCTTCCCCCCTTCCTTTAGGTTTAGACTCATATATGGTAGTAGTAAATACATATTTGTATTCTTTCTGTACTCTGGATGGATCTTAATAATGCAACAGAAGGTTGTGGGGCTGTTGTAATGGCGAGTAGTACTTCAGTGCTTGTGTGTTTGGAATACTGATTTAGTTTATTAAAGAGGATCTGATTCCCAGTGAACTGCTGGGCTAGTTGGTGAGATGATATATATCATGCCACAATATTGACCAGTGGAGCTTGAGACTTATTTACACATGAACAATGAAACATAGTGATGCAAAAATAAGGTTAAAACGCTTGTTACTAAGGGTGTTGTTAGTCGTAATACAAAACTGACTTTAGTTGTTTACGGTTGCTGAGCAACATTTGGTTGCATTAATAGTTGGTGTGTGATCACAGTGTATATTGATTACTGATCAAAAGCTTTGCCTGTCCTTCATCTAATCAAATTTAGTGTATTCGTTTTATAATATTTGTTTGGTTGTTTACTTTTTAATATGAGTGTTTCAAATGTGAAGCTGTGTTTGCACTAATGCCAGATGTTTTTTTTTTATGAATAGTCTTTTGGTTTGTATCCAAGTACCTAATAAAAAGAGAAGCAATCAAATAAAATGAAATGACTTATTTGTAGTATATATTTATTTATATATTTATTTATATTATATTTAATGACTTATTTGTGAAGTATGATATTCACTGGATTATTAGAAAGTAGGCCCTACCATCTTTATTAAACGTGTAAGCCATTTGTCATTGAATTTACAGCAAAAAATAACTACACTGTGATATATACCCTTACTGTGATATAAAATTACATATACATCACGGACCCTCAGTGAAGCATGCGTGCTTGAATGAGAGAGAGAGGTTTATACGGCAAAGAAATCCTAGCATGCTAGTATTGAAAAAAGTTGTTTTTGTTGAGTTTTAGTGAGTGTGTGTACTTGTGTTTACTTGTTGATCGATGAAGATTTCATGTGTGTGTTGGTCCCCTGTGGTCATATCAATTGGACTTCAAGGGAGTAAGGAGAGATTGTGCGTGTGTGTGGCCAGCCATGGTAAAGCTGAGACAGGCACTTTGGCCTCATATATAATGTAAAAAGTGAATAAAATTTTTAGCTGTACTCACTTGGCTACGCCTGGATGACTGTGGAACAGTTTGGCTAATGCGTCTGTTGCTGGAAGCCATCCACAGTGACCTTGGGTGAAGAAATTAAGCCAAAGAGAAACGGCCCATCCTGCATGTGCAGAAAATGGGCAACGGAACTAAATTAATGAGGTTACACGCTACACTTTATGCAGATATTTTTACTTCACTGCTAACACATTCTCTGTGTCACCCATTCATCTGTTTTTCATTACAACACTATGGCTTTAAAAATCTGAACCTATATTAAGGATTTGAATCTTAAGCACCTCACATTTACATTTGATCTGGATTCATGGAATCACACACTGATTGAACACACTTTGAATTGAAGTCCCTGTGCTGCTGGCTGCTAGTAGGCATCTGTAATCAACTGCAATATCTTACAGTTGAAACTGTTTTATTGGCCAGCTAATACAGTATTACTGGGATGGTAGAATTATGTAAAATATGTAGAATATGGGTCTTTTAAAATGACCCCTGGGTATGGAGGTCCTATAATAAAACTCTTGGGACTACTGTCTGATGTCTCAAACCAAAGCAATTATCCAGCAAGTTTGTAATGTATACCAGCTGGCTGTAATTCCTCCTCAAACCAAAATATCTACACTTGTAAAATTAGGTTTTAAATCACAATAATTGACAACCCTTGACATCTTGGGAAGGAAGCATATTCTGTGGTGGCTGTTATAAATAAAAAAAAACTACTTACAGTTGTTCAGGGATATGAACGTTTATTTAGTTAAGTGAAATCTCCATTAGTCATTTGTGTGACTGTTTGCAGTGAGTGAAGCAGCCCTGGCTGTGCTGTAATGACCCAGTAATCACACACGCACGCACAGAGCTAATAGAAAAATTCCTTAAAATTTTCACATCTCCATTACTTGCCTGTGTTAACCACCACAACTGTGTTTGTATTACATCTATCCACTGCCTGCTTATAACCCAGTGCATCTGCCATTTACTTTGTGTTTGTGTAAAGATCGTGGCAGTGCCTGGTCTTCTCTGATTCTCTTTTCCCCTGGCACTGTCTGCCCCTGAAATGGACCGGTGTTTAGCTGCTGGGCACAGCTGTGTCTCCATCTTTCTCTATTACTGTCTGTTCTGGGAGGGCTTGTCCAAATGGACCACTGTGCCACTATGAACTCTTCAGGCACTTATCAGCAGCAGGACAGAGAGGGAACGGTATGAAGTCTGTAATTTGTCTTGACTCTCTGAAGGCTGCTGCACCTGCCGGGCAGCCTGAGGCGACTGTGCTCAACTGGCGGTTCCACGCCGAACTCCGTATGGAATGATGGCGGACTGGTGGCTGGTGCCTGCTGCAGGGCTGTGGATAGTGTGTTGACATGTTTAGTTGGTGTTTGTGTGTGGTAATGCAGTCTTATGAAATAGTATCATGTGCTTTGACTCACTGAAGCAACAAGTAATAAAGCTATTTAATAAAGCTCATTGGTCCAAAATCCTGCTTAACAAATGCTCTTTCATCAGTCACAACACAGATACTTCAACCCCAACTGTACCATTGTAAGAGCATAGGATTAAGTTTGCAGAGGAGTCTTATGAAAAGGCCTTGGGCACAGTTTGAAAGATCTCTTTACATGTTTAAAGGATTTAAGGCCCATTCACACCAAGATTGATAACTATAACAAAATTAAAGTGTTCAAAATCTTTCTAAATTTAAGCGAATAAAATTTTAATGATACAGAGGAAAAATATAGCTAAAATCACTTTCAGAGTGATTTTTTTCAAGCTGACAAATGATAAAACATTGACAGTCAATCAAAAACTATTCGAATTTAAAGTGTTTGCACAATTGCTGCGGTGTCGGAACTTAAAATATGTTATTGCCCATTAAAAAACTTTATTGCCCATTGGTGTGGATGCTAATATTATTGTTATCTGTATAGTTATCTTGGTGTGAAAAAGCCTTTAGTCCTTAAAATGAAATGTCAGTGCCGTTTTGTTTACAGTGCAATGGTACTCTGCTTACATTTAGCTGTAAGTTAATGATTTGTTACTTTATCTTAATTTATCTGCTTTAAGCTACTTGTTTAAAGTTTTTTTTGTTCCTAAAATAGTGCACACATAGTTACTGCAGATATGTAATTATCATTATGTTTGAATGATTCAGCCTCTCTCTTATTCCTTATAGGTGAGTATTTGTCTGGAGTGTAACAGCAGTAAACTTCGAGGTCTGAAGCGGAAGTGGATCCGTTGTTCGGCCCAGGCCACAGTTCTCCACCTCAAGAAGTTCATTGCAAAGAAGCTCAACCTGACATCCTTCAATGAGGTGTGTACAAACTGCCAGCAGATCCAAAGCCTCCCATGCTGTGTTAATGGAGACTCAAGTCAGTTTAAATATGTTTCCTCTGCATAAGTTGACTTGTTAAAAACCTTTGCCACCAAGTTACCGCTTCTCATCGTCTTTTTAACAAAGCGTCTTGTGTGACTCAACGCAATAGATATCAAAGCTCCTCCGCACTGTCACAGTTCACTGCAGCTCTCTTTCATTGCGGCTTGTATTTTCAGACATAAATAATAGCCTGTAATATCATTTGCTTTTTGTCATGTATCTTGCAGCCTTAGTGCAATTTAAAACAAAACTTGATTAATTATTGCTGTTCCGTCAAAGGTTTTTTTGTTTCCTTTTATGTTAAAAGCATGTGGGCTTCCTGTCACAAGCATCCGTCAAAAACTTTTCCCAAATAACTGTCAGATGGCTGTTGTTTTACGTGCGTATGAAGAGTTATTGCTGCCATGGCTCCACAGTATCGCTCAAAACCAGAAACCTAAAACGATTCCTAAATGGCAATGTTTTTCCTTTTTTGTAGCTGTTTTTACTTTTTTGTAGCTGTTTTTACTTTCAAGTGTAGAAGAAAAGAAAAATGTTTGAAGAACTACATTCTAATAGGCATCAAGCATTTCATTGACATTTGTTTATCACTTTTTAAACATCCCTGGTTTGAACAACACAGCTTTTCAATCATTTTAAAGGTGAACAAAAGCCGTTAAAGTGTAGCGCAATAAGGCTGAAGCCTCCAGCAGGTGGCGCTGTGGTAATGTTGCTTTGTTTCTGTCACAGCAAGTTAAAACACACACCAATGCTGGTGTTTCACAACATGCTAGTCCAGAGAGAGCTGCATCTGTTCTCATACACTCATACAAATAAACCCCAGCACAGCCATGGCTGCATTAATGGCTTTTGGTCCATTGTTTTGGTTTAAATAATAGGTGGAGCCTATCTTCTATAAAGCACCGTAGAAATCTAGACTCAGGGACATTTGTACACAATTGATTGTAGGGCTTTATTGTGCTGCACTCTGGAATCCTTGATTCTGATTGGTCAGTTGTGGCATTCTGCAGTCAAATATTTGTGTGTGATGACTGCTAAACTGTTTTATTGATTGTCCAGGTATCCAATTTCCTACATAGCTGTGCTAGATTTGTCTTTAATGAGAGTTTCTTCTCATATAATATAATAATTTCAACTCAAATCAATATTTTATGTCCAGTTATTTATTTTTTTTATGTAAGTAGCCATGTAATAAGAGGGGTAATGCTTCACAGTGGGGGTTTGATCACCCTGTCGGGGTGTATTTACCTGGTTAATGGTGCTCCAAGATAATAGTGTCTTTGCTTTTTCATAACCTAATCTTGTGTTTGTTTGCTTCATTTTGTGCTTATTTTCAGCTGGACATCTTATGCAATGAGGAAATCTTGGGCAAAGACCATACTTTAAAATTTGTTGTGGTAACAAGATGGAGATTTAAGGTAATGAATCATGAATTTTTGGAATAATTATGATGGCGTCAGTGTTTAAAATATTGAGCTTGGCATAGGTCAGCAGGCTTTAGTGTTTTGATTGCCGTTGCAATGCACATTATACTATATGCATGAATACATGAAATCATATTTCTTCTGAGTGTGCTTGTACAATTGTACTCTATATCGTGAACAGCCAAACAATGTATTCATATGTGGTTCTGTCTCTGGGGTCTGGCTTGTGGCTGATTACAGTTTAGGGTTATCGCAAAGGTTTCAGGTCTTGTAGTGCTCCTGACTTTGTGCTTTTCATTTTGGTAGTGACTTTCAGTCATGTAAATGCGTGTGTGTTCTGTCTGCCTTCCAGAAATCCCCCCTCCTCCTGCATTACAGACCCAAAATGGATTTGCTGTAGTCGGACCAAAAAAGGTCGGTTGTTTCTGGCCCGGTCACCCGGGACTGTGCTACACACTATATATGCAGAGACCATCAATGCCCACACCAAACAAAAACCCAACACTCATACGAGCCAGCAAACAACAATAGCATCACAGCCACCGGGACACTAGTGGCTTATGGGAACAACCGCTTTCGTCTTTTTGTCCGCTCTATGTCCTAGATATGTGAAAAATTGAGAGAAAGCATATATTTATACTTTTGTATGGATGAGAAAAGTGGAAACGAGACCATATTGTTGCGCTGTTTACAAATTAAAACAAAAAAGACAAAAAATAGAGTGGTAATGAGAAAGTTTTGTACCTATGGACTTTGTTCCCACCTCAGCTACGGACAAACAGATGGTGCTCTGGATCTGCCTTCCCCTGTGGAGGTGTCTTTCAAACACTGCTAACCAGAGGAGACGCAGCCCTCAAACTGACCGTTCTCTCTCAGGTCTCAACCAACACTTCTCGGGAGCGCAGAGCCTTTCTAAACTTATATAAAAGTGGTTTATAGAAGTTTCTCTCCTTTCTTTTTGCCGTTGCTACAAGTGGAATTGTGAATAGGCAAGTTTATGTGTAGTATTTATGTTCTATTTACCAATATTGTATATAAAAGTTGTTAACAGAGAGAAGGAATAAGAGGTGTAATAACAGAGTGTGTAAAAGATGAAAGGTTTGAGATATAGACTGTTTTAGAGGGGAGTCCCTAAAGTGCTATATTTTGGGCTGCATTTATGTGGTCACATGGTTACAAACATATGAATTCAAGCCAGATTTCTTATCAGTGGGTCAGACTTATGTTGCAAAAGGCAACTCTTTAATTTAGTTTAATTTAAAGCATCTGATTATTACATGTGGCAGTGATATAAATCTGAAGCGTTTGGAACTCAGAAAGTACTTTTAATGATTAGTTCCTTCGAATCGTTAATTTGCAGCTCTAAAACCATTAAGGACGTGTAATGATGTATCCCTAATAACTTCATGTTAATATTGCAGTTTAACAGCCAACAGCCAGCCCTTCTATATATATATATATGTACATCATCTGATTAAATTCCCACAGACTTAGTCATATATGCAATGTATCACATTTTAATTCAGACAGATTTTATGAAACACAAATATGATGTCAGATCTCATTCCTCTGCAGTATGAATGTAACCCGCGTGTAACCGTCCATGTGTATGCACAGCTGTTTGTTTTATTGCTGTCTTTAGTGCCAAAGGCTTTACACGTTCCTGACTTCACTTTATATTCCTCACAGCAAGCTGTACGAAAGGCAGGACACATCTATGAAAAGTATTTGACCTTAACTCATTTGATATGGAGGAATGTAGCGATTTATTTATTTATTTTGTCTGACTAGGTTAGTGAAAATTGGCTGTTTTTTAAAATTGATTGTCTTTTATTGTTTTTTTTAAGTGAGCCCTTTTATAATACTTCAGTTTTAATGTGGACGTCCAATAACCAATGATAGACAGACTGTCTTAAGTTGATCAAATTCTAAAGGGCTCTTATCAGATTTGTACTGCAATATATTATTTCAAAGGTTTCTTGAAGAGCTAATTGACAGCCTTTTATAATATTTGAACATTTACTTCAGTTCTGCTCATTAAAGCGGTCAACTTTCACACGGGTAAATGCCAAACCAGCTTGACCAAATCTTTCTGCTTCCCTTCGAATTATTCCATAAACACTGATGTTTTATATATTCTGTATTACTTCGCTCTGTTCTTGCATACAAACCTTCACCATTCACAATTTGTGATCTGGATCAGATTGCCCTTCCTCAGTGTCTTATAATGTGAATTATCTGTGTATGGGTCCCAGCTTCACATTGTTTTTAAGCTGCATATTGTTTTGCTTTATTGCATCACCAACATGCTATTATAATAATTTCTGTTTTAACATCTTTCTGTTTTTTATGTTTTTCTGAATATTACTTTCTTGGATGTATCAGCCATTTCAAGCATTTACATGGCTGGAGTTCCAAACCAGACTACAGGCCTCTTACAGAATCTCTTTATAGACTAATGTAAATGCAACAAAAGCAAGGTTTTACTGACTCTTATTATATACAGTACTGGACATGAATGTCTAAGGTTGGGAGGATTTTATGGTAGTGGAGGTTGGGGCTGTAGGGTTTGTCCATGGTAAACACACGTTCAATCTATTTTATTTGAGCCAATAAATGGTGCTAATGTTTTGTACCTTTCAAAAATAAAATCTAAACATGGTGCAGACTGGCAGTGAGTCTTAAAATACCTGTATTCGTCATACCTTGCTTCTTGACGTGTTTGGTGCTCTTGGGTTTTGTGAAACTTGTTTTTACAGCCTACTTTAGAAACAGGAGGGAAGTTACTGCTGTCCCGGGAATCTCTAAAATCAGTCTAAAAGTAGGAGCAAATAAGACCATTGTCGTCATCATCTGTCATCACACTGGTGTTTGGAGGAATGGTCTGTCTTGCATCACTTTTAAGTTGTGATTCTTAGGGCACATGCATCACTCAGCCTAGTATTTGAGCGCGGCAACTTTTCAAGTCTGTATTGTTAAACCTCCATTTCATGTAGGTGATGCAGTTTGTTGTGTTCACTCTCCCTGGGCTCATTGCATGAGAGGTGTGTTAGCATTCTGAGGTACATTCTCTACTCTGCAGTATTAGAATGGATCAATGTTCTGTCCGTGTTATCATGGATGCATTGAGATATCAATGCTACTTCACTTGACAGGCAGGCTATAAGGAGCTTACTGGAGACCTGCTTTAGATGCTGTGGACTGTGTCGAGACTGAAGTTTGCCAAGATTGGAGGCTTGTCTCTATTTCCATTGGCTAGATCTTTGGCAGCATTTGGGTCTGTGACAGTAGTGCTCTTTGACTGAATTTGAAATTTGAGGATCATTTGTACAGAGATAGCATGAGTCTGAACCTTGGGTAAATCTCAGGAAAGCTGTTAAAAACTTATTTGGGTAATTTTTCCCCAAAATCAAAGGAAAGAAACTCAAGGAACATGAAGCCTATTTTTAGAACCTTCAAGATTTTATGCATACTGTTCTCTTGTTCTGATAACTATAATGGAAAAATAAGCTCATTCTTACTGTCACAATGAATGATGATAATATTTTATTAAGGATGTAAAATATTTATACATTTTGGTAGTGTTTATACTGGTTTTAATTTATGCTTTTTTAAATAAAACATTGTATTACAGTATTTTTACTGCAGTACAATAGGAATTATTGTATTACAAGATTGCAGTACTGAAAAGCACCTTTTACAATAACAGGGAAAAAAAAAGAATGAAAGCAAAAATGCACAAAAACTTAGTGGTTATGAAAATAGACTTCATTTTCTCTGTGTAATGTGACCTTGACACGTTTCTGCGATTTACCCACTAGTAAGTTTTCTCAGTAAAAAAACTTTTCAAAGAATAACTGTCTAACATCACACAACATTTCAGCCATGCTGGAAAGCACTTCTTATTTATTATCCTTGAAATGCTTACAGTGGTCCTTAAAGGCACCTTTTCTGTTTATTCTGTTTTATTTTTCTCCAGTCACTCTCTCTAGCCATTGTTGTCTCACCTTTGAATCATGTTCTCTGTGGAACTCAGTGTTTAAAGAGTGACTAAATCTGACCTACTCACTGTAAGACACTGAAAAATCAGACTGTCCCACAAACTATCCTTCCTAATAGGATTTCTGTCTGGTAGGTATGTGGCTTCCTCACAATTCCAGGTTTGAATTGATGGAGTTGCTTTGGTCATTTCTGAGTAAAATTGATTTTGGGGCTGTTATGAATGATCAGTTTTGTGTTCCATTAATTGTGGGTCATATATGATTGGCCAGTGATTTCACTAGGGGTGTTGTTTGCTGTCAGGTGGAACATTCCAGTAAGAAGTGTGTTTTATTGGACACCAAAAGCTTTGAAAGCCTGGACAACAACTGATATTTACTGTATGTTTTTATATTGTGCATACAAATTCTTTTTATTGAAAGTTTCACTTTCATAGTGGCATCTTCAAATAAGCCATAAGTCTTACCATCACACTTTGTTCAAACTATTTTTCCCCTAAATGTTATTTATTTATAATGTAAAGATTTGTGTTCTGCCTAGCCTGTATGTGCCGATTTAAACTATAAAATGTCAAGATTTGGCACCTCATCAATATCTGTTTGAATGCTTTGCTGAATTACTGGACATGATGAAAATGTATCACTTAAGCATTATAACCGTTTCTCTTCCTTGTCATTCACCACATATAATCCCTCCCACTTATACGAGTTGTGTGTAAAACAAGCTGTAATTTCAGTTGAGGGTTGTTCAGACCAGGAAAATTATTCAGATTGAGTCATGTGGAACGATCGTTATGTTTTCAAGGAAAAATGTGCAATATATGTTTCTCAGATGGTTCTTTGTTTCACCTCTGGTAGCTTCATTCAATTTTTATCTGTTCGTTAGGTGCTCAGGTCACAGAGTCCATACAGTTCTCATCTCTCTGATTGTACGGGTGCCCACTTGCCTCATGTCACACTAATCTTCCATACACAACGCATTGTTTTCTTCACTTTTTTCTTTTTCTTTTAACAACTTTATTTCTTTTAACGGTTAAACGTTGACATTTAATGATGTATTTTTCCTATTTGTTTTTATGGCGTAATGATTATTTATTGCACATGGTTTCCATAGTTACACAATGGTGTTTTGTTTAAACTGGGCTCAAGTTTCTTACAATTTTATGGAAGCTTTTGTTTGAAATTTTGAAAGTGTGTATTTCATGAATAAATGCCTTATAAAAGAAACAGATTTTGGCTGTTTGCATTCTGATTGAAATTTCTTAAATTTTGAATTGTACCCTATTGAATGCAATGTCTGTTTATGTTATGCTATACATCTGTTCTAAATAAGTGAAGAAAGCCATTTACAAGTACCAAGATACGAGCAAACACAATGGCCTTTCTCATTGCATTTACTCTTGAAATAAGACCTTCTCAGTGTGGTAAGAAAACTGTGGCATCATGCTGCCTCCAGATGAAAAATGCCCAGCACAAACAGAGCACTGAGATTTTGGCAAGGTGGCAGTCAGTGTTTGGAGCACAGAGAAAGGTAATGAACCTGTGATGTCCTTATTCCTTCTCATTTCACTTCCGACCGTTTCTGAAGCTGCATTCTAATGAAGTACCAGGAATGGAGGGCAATGTTTGTTTCTCTTGCTTTTGTATTTGAGGCAAATTGACACAAAATTTCATCTAGTGCAAAATGAACCTTCCTAGAATGTTCAGCTATGCTGAGTATGTAAATATGAGTATCATTAATGTCAATTGCACATTGATTGTTCAAATCTTTAATATTGAATATGGAAATGAGGACCAGACCTGGAACATAGGAATAGAGTTTTGAGTCTGTTTTGAGTTTTTTTCATAGACAAAGGAATTTGCTTTCATAAAAACAAAATGAAGGCAATGTTATCCTATTAAATATTAATTGTACCTTGTTTTGCTGTGTTTGGTTCAACACAAGCTATTCCTAAGATAAAATGTATGTCTTTATTGTCTTAAGTTAAAATGTGACAATTTGTTCTGCCTGCCTTTTCAGCTGACATCACCAATAGTAAAATGGGTTCACATTTCAATTCACTTTTTAGTTTGTTGACTTTCCCACCACCCCCAACAACAATGTCACATTGCACATTTAAGATCCACACCATCCGTGAAACACTACACAGATGAAGTAGCTCCAAGCACAGGACTTCATCCTCAGTCTTTCTGTCTCTAAAGTTTAATAGTTGAGTTGACACACAGATTGTTCTAGGACACCATTAGAGATCTTTCAGTGCACTGACAGCCAAAGCTGAATGGGACTTTAAGGTTCCTGTTCTGACAGTTACTCATGATTTTACTGCATGTGTCAACTGCAATATATTTTTATTAACTCACATAGAGTGATTATGTATTTATGTGAGATTCGTCAGACTGTTGAAACCAGTTCTCTCTGCACCTGTTCCCTGGAGTATAGATTGTAATGAATTTAACTTATTATGCAATATTAAATAACTAATTAGGATGAGAATGAGTCCGTTATTTTTTTCTGTAATTTCTGGCTTTGAGTTTGGGAGTTTAGGATTAATATTATTTGGCTGTGGAGGCAATAAGTGGCTAAAGGCTATATGAGTCATTTTGGGTTCTTGAGAATTTTAATTCTTCATGGTTACTTAAAAAAAAGACAGCCGAAAGGCATGTATTTTT
>JAZGTI010011948.1:0-16171 GCA_036877585.1 Botia kubotai | reverse complement strand
GTGCTGCACATGAGTTGGCCATGCCCACTTATTTACATTTCGCGGTATACACGGAATAAAAAATACTTTTACGGTACACATTTCATTCCGCGGTAACGATATATACCGTCATACCGCCCAGCCCTAATATGTATATGTATATGTATATGTATATGTATATATATATATATATATATCTTGTCCTAATTTGCTAATAATTATTACGTACGAATACAATATTTTTTTTAAACATTTTGGGTGATTGTTTACGCGTACAACCAGTAATGGTCACCCAAAACAGACAAGTACCTGGAAAAGATTAATGTCAAAACCCTGTATTTAATTTAAAAGCAACATTCACTAAATCATCAACAGTAGTACTAAATAGTGTTGTGGTTCTGTAGTAAAAATCAGAATTAATCTCACTCCCAAAGTTGCTCTAAAACACTATATAAAGGTCTGCAGATGCAGGAACCTTTTCAGCAGGCGAGATCACCAGTTTGCACATTCTAAACATTAAGTATGTCCTAGATAACAACCTTGCTGTGTTCAGTCTTGTTTGTAAAAGCCTTACACACAAACAGCAGTTGACTCCTGTCAGCTCTGAGACTGTTTAGAAAGGTGCTGCGGGCATGGCAACCTCATAATAACCTCATCGTCAGGTGAAGGGAAAGGAGGCACGCACCACACACCAGGCTGTGTGTGAGATTAATGCTGTGATGGACGTGACCCTCAGGGCTCTGCCTGTGCTATTCTCAGCCTTGCTGCGCAGATGGGCTACATTCTCAATAGGAGGAACAAGCAATGCAGGCACAAAGTCAGGCGCAGCAGCTTTTTCCAAAGGACACAAATTTTACAATCTGACACAATACCAGGCTAGGAGGAACAAACTGTGTTTCTGACCTTTGGGGGCGGGGTGGTAGGCGCTTGGTATAAAAAGCAGTAAAAATACCAGTGGTTATAAAAAATAAATAAAATATAAATGGTATAAATGGGGGCATCTGAATTCTTGTCACATGCTGGTTTTGCAATCCTCTCGCTGTCTTGCTTTTGTCTGGCTTCAGAGCCTTCTATTTCCCCCTGAGCAAAACATTAGCCCCGTGCTGCCATCAACCACTAACACAAAATTAGCTTATTTTTTTTACTAAAGCCTAAAAATACACAAAGCACAAAAAACACAAAAAAACTTGAGCTACTCCAAATCCATGCTGCAGGAGAAAGAGGAAAAAGCATTGTAAGCTTGATATTTCTTGCTACAAACGGATGACCAATTGTTAAAATTGTCAACTAATTGTAATACTGTCTTAGCTGAGGTCAAAGAAAAACATAGTTAACAAGGAGTGTTTATCTGATCAGTTTTTGAAGACAGCATGGAGCATTTGTGATTTCCTGTGACAACCCACAATCCCTTGTGTGCAGTTTGGCAGTTGACAGCATAAAAATGATATCTGACAAAATGGTTGAAAAATGTATTTATTATTATTTATTTATTATTTTTATATTTAACTGAAACAAAATACTGCCGGATTAGTCACTTACTGGGCAGCCTCCTAAAGTTTCAGACACAGCCAAAATGGCAAAAGCAGTTTTTGATTGCCCGTTTAACAGAAAAAAGTTGCTACAACTTCTGGCAAACTAGAAAAACTGTCATTTCCTGAGGAAAGTGTGATGAACCATTTAAAGCATTCTGAGAGATAAACATCTATTAACTTTAACATCATGTTTTCGACAGGGGAAGGAACTGTGAGCACTTGTCAGCATCACAGGTAATCGCATCTATGGATTACGAGTCAATTCATTAGCAGGACCCATTGCAAACTAATGACATTTCATTATGTTGACAGCACTGCTGTGGAGGTTGCAGGGCCAACGTGGGCTAAACTGTATGTGGCTAATCAAATTTAACGGCTGGCTCTCAGGAGAGAGATCAGATTGCCTTTATCACCAAGAATGCTTGAGGTGTGGCAGATGGAATGAATGATGGGAGGTGAGGATGGATATTGGCTGCTCACACTGAGATGTCCTTTTGTTTGCCCAGCCCTTCGACAACTAGGTCAATCGCGAAAGAAATTGGAATAGATTAGCTGGGCCTAAAAATCAATGCTGGACAGAAGGGTGTGAAACGAGAGCTGACAAGAACTGTCACTGGTGCAGATAAAAACAAAAGTTTAAAAACATACAGTGGACATCAAGTAGCTCATACTAAAACTTTTGGAATAATACCAAGTTTCTCCTTAAATTTCACCAAACTTGCAGTAGGAATAACAAACAGGCATAATTCATGTCTGCAGGGATTCTTTAGGACAAGCATGCTGTTGCCCAAAGCAGGGAAATCTCTAAGTGACCACTGACAACCTCAAAGTATCTATTATTTATAAAGTCTTGCGCAGAACTTTAAAATATGTGCAAAAGCAAAGATGCACTGTTAATCCCTTTTACTTTTAGAGACAGTGCTTCCACTTCAAAATAAACATTCAGCAGCTTGAAAGGCATTTACATGAGAGTTTGTAGTGTGTGAATACCTGCAACACAAGAGGCTCGGGGTTGAAGGCCAAAGACATCAGCAGCTGCATTCGTTCTGTGTCTTTAAGGTTCTTCAACAGGAAGCTTCCAGAGTCCTTAGTCTCAGCGTATCTCCTGACCACTCGATCCAAAAGCCTCTGGGACGGACAGTGGACTAGATCAGACCAGCCTTCCACGACTTCAGGGGTCAGCAGCCTCACATCCCCATTGAGTCGGGCAAACTCGGTTTTGTACATACCCTGAATAAGATCGCAGCGGGGTCTTCCTGTGGCCCTTTTGCATATCTTCTGATCAATCTCTGCCAGCTCTTGGTTAGAGCCAAGGCGTTTGAGCACAACCCTGCGGGTTCCTTCCCTGGGTTCCCCGTACTGAGCAAAATAAACGTTTTTTACATTGAAGAAGTCGAGAAAGCGCAGGCGACCCCATGTCTCAAAGGTCACCTGGCCATTCATGAATTTTCGGCACCAGCTGGTGCCAAAACAGGCCGGACATTTGTTGAGGCCGATGAACCGGCGGTCGGTGAGCTCGTTCCTCTGAAAGGAGGCAAAAAGGTTGTGAGTGTTCATAAGCAGGATGACAGACAATGCTACGATGAAGAGGAACTTGCCGCAACGGTAGACGCGGCTGAATTTGAGCAACAGTATTCGCAGCATGCTGATTGTCAGCAGTGCGAGGAGGGCTTGTGCAGGTAGTTGTCGTCAATGCAACAGTTCTCTCATTGCTGTGTGTATTGTTATAACCATTACCATTGTTCAGGTCTAGAGTGGTCTGTGATGGCAGATGTATTGCCTCCCATCAGTTTTAGAAGCCCCTCTTACCATGTTTTACATGTGGGCTTTTTGAGTTCCTGACGGGTTCAGGTATTAAGCTGCCACATCAGAAATCCCCTTTACCTGAAACAGATAAATTAATTCAGATGAATAAAGCTCCTGAGCATTAAGCGGATTTTATCATGAACCAGAGATGTGTTCATTAATGTGAAATTAATGTCAACACTCACTCTAGAGTTGGCATGCTGTAATGTACGACTGCTTGAATCATTGTATGCGGTCTGAACTAATTTGTTTTTATAAAAAAGCTTTACATACGTCAAAGTGTTTAAATTTAAAAACTGTCTAGACAATGACACAATTACACAGAAACAGGCTTATATTAGCATGTTAGTAATAAAGTTCAGCCGAACAATTACAATGCATAAATATATAATTAAAATAGTTGTAGTAAGTAATAAGTAATAGTAAGAATTGCTAAAAAAAATTGATATCAAGCAGAGGCATATGATACCAAGCAGAGGCTGTTGCTCTAGAAGGAATCTCTTTTCATAAGAAAGTGGGCTAAATCTCCAATATGAATTTAGAAGTGTGGTTTTGGAACATTAACTTTAAACTCATAAAAGAATTAAATAAAATACAGCTTAGTTTAAAAGGAGGTGTATTTTATCACTCGAACTCTCTTTTTGCTCATGCCTTAATTTAATTCTGCTAAATGAATGCATAAAAGAGCCATCACATCAAGTTTGTGTAATCGTTCAAATTATTTCTAATTGCAATTTAGGAGAAAATGAGAAAACCTGAGGATAGCTGGAATCATTTCAGGGCCATTTTGATAAGAAATGGGCAATCGTTTACACATCTCAATTCCTGTCCTTCCGACAGGTGTAAAGAAATGTAATTTAACAGTGCAATCTAATATAGAGCTAAGTGTGTAATGCAATTAATGATTAGGACTCATAACTTCATAAGAAGCGTCACTTTCTTAATTATACTTTAGGGTAAATTCAATTAAATTGGGCAGCTTATTGACATCAGGTGGCCCAACATCCCAATTTTTTCTTACTTAAATACTTAAAAATTGGTGTGATAAAAATACAATAGCCTGTGTTTCTTGCAGTTCAGAATGTTCAGAAGTTCAGAGGAAATAAGGAGAATATTTTGTCAACTTGCAGGTGTAGCAGATGATTCAGGCATGTTCAGGCTAGTCAAATATATTAGAGTCAAACAAGGCACGTTCGAGTGATTATATCACTACACTGAATTATAAAGACGGCTTTAAAAAAGTATGGGTATTTTGAATAACATATTTGACCAAACATGGGACAGTAGAGCGACCTTAAGTGCTAAACACCCAGAGTAAACCTTCTTTATTCATGATTTAAAAAGGTTTTATTCTGCATATATGTGTATAAATGTATTAAATTTAGTTTAACACCATAAACAGCAAACAAAAAGAGAACAGGCATTTAAAATGTCTTTGTCCACTTTTCTGCACTTGAAGTATTAAGTGTTAACTAGGACAAACTTTATTTTGGCTTGAGAAAGCCTAGTCTAAAAGTTCAAAATAGTTAGTTAAAGCTTGAAATTTAAAGGCTATATAGATGATAAATAGTTAGCAAACCTGTTTTAACATTATTTAATGTGACAATAAGATTAGCATGATGCTACCATTAATTATTCATAAAGCTATCATGTTTCAACATGACATTAACATGTTTCAGCATGATGTTAGTATGCTATTACCATGTTTTAACATGATTTAAAGTTTTAGCATGATGTTAGCATGATGCTAGTAGTATGTTTTAACATGAAGTTAGCATGACTTAACATGAAGTTAGCATGTTCTGACATGACCAAAGTATGAAAACTTTATTCTCAAGTTTGCACTCACACATCAATTTATGAATGAACATTCAAATCTTTATTTGAAAATCAAAAAATATTTCTAAAGGACTTTAATAGTATCACATAGGCAAGAGTATTAAAATAAGCTAACATTGACAAAGTCCAAGAAGCACAACAAATGCTTGAGCTGACTCTTATGAAATAATAATGTAATTGCTAGTTTTATGTCCTCAAAAGAGCAGCTCTTTTTTCTTCTCTATAAATGCTTCAAAAATGTGCGGTGGGCCATTTATTGTGTTGCATGCTGCTTGAACTTGCACTGCTCTGTGGCAATGAAATGGGAAAAAACACAGCTGTCACGGTTATTGACTGCTCAGGTCAATAATGT
Source organism: Botia kubotai (assembly GCA_036877585.1). Classification (NCBI taxonomy): domain Eukaryota; kingdom Metazoa; phylum Chordata; class Actinopteri; order Cypriniformes; family Botiidae; genus Botia; species Botia kubotai. The sequence goes on along the minus strand of JAZGTI010011948.1, from coordinate 10,663 downwards.
TGTGATCACACAAGCATTTGGTTAAGCCATTATGCTCCCAAGTCAACAGTCACTAACCCAGCTAGATAAAGAGCTACATGATGTGCACGCATAAGGCCATATAGAAAAGAAAACAATCGCATATGCAGAGGGTGGATAATGTCAGCTTGCACTTACACACTTGTGACTGATGTCTGTTCATTACTGTAAGAAGGCAAGTGTGCGTGACCTACATATGCCACACTTAACACATCAGCTCTTTTCACAAGATGTACAATATGCAAAAACAAAACAAAGGTATCTGAAAAGAAAAAAAATTCAAGCATCCACTTCAGTAAAAGAGTAAAATGCTATTTGCTTTACAGTTTTACATATGAACATTAGTTAATGCACACAATTGTTTAATGTAAAATACCTAATATCTGCAGATTGTATTAGTAAATGTTGAAATTAACAATACCTAAGATTAATAAATGCTGTAAAAGTATGGTTAATAGTTTGTTTAGCTAATTGCCTTAGTTAACATGATGGTAACAAATGTAACCTTACTGTAGTGTTACCAATAAAAAAAAATCACTAAGGTTTTAGAACAGCCATCACTCACCACATGACACTGTACTTAGTAACTTGCTAACCGTGTGTAAACTTTGGAAATAATATCACGATACTGCCTGGAGACATGGACGACTTTAAAAAAATGGTTGTTGTTTAAAAAATGTTGTTAAACCACGTTTAGAAAAAAAAAATATATATATATATATATATATATATAAACGCCCTCAAGTACAGCATCAACTGGTCGTGCACACTCTGACCGTAGTCGAACCAACTCTTCACGTCAATCAGGCACGCGCGTGTCAAATAATTGTAATTGTGTACCACTTGGACTCATCATAGTCTACTGTAGACAAGACACAGCAATACAGCAGAAAGTACACGATTCTTTTCCGAAACTGCGAGGCAGTAACCGCAGAAACTTTGACTGTTAGAGCAATCGTTATATAAAAGACCAATTTTTTTTGGCTATGTGATTCACGTTAAAATAAACACAAAACTAGTTAACCAGAAAAGTACGTTGTGGGCTACTCATAGTCCTTAGCTAGTGATCAATGCGCATAATAATTGTCTGCTTGAACGTGTAGCGTTCGAGTTGTTTTTCAAGCTCAAATAGAAAACTTTCTCGATTCATTCGCTTTACTACAAAACAGCAATCAACCGAAGTTACTTTTGTCTTGCCGATTAATTTATGTCTAAATTCCAGTTTTACAACAAAAAACATAGGTAATTTGAATGGTGTTACAGGGAATTATGATATACAGATTTCATAACCTACCAAACAGGAATCAAGAAGTGAAAACATCGAGTTTATTCCACTCGCTTTTGGGGAGACAGTCGTTGTCTATTTATGAACTCCAATCTCTTATTACCAGTCTTCAAAATCGGTGTATTCCCACGTTGTCCATACACTGCACGCACATTGCTATTCCCTTTCCTCTATTCCTTCAATTCGCTTGGGTTCGCTCGGGTTGCTGAAACATCCTTGCTTCCCAATCTCGAGACAAGTTCAGTCTGCTAACATCCAAGGAGCTGCACAAAAGATCCGACTTCGCGGATCGGATTTCGTATTTACGACCCTTCTGCCCAGTTTACGTTACTGGTTACTAGGTGATAGTCTTTTAACTCCTCCCCTAAACCTCTTCAGCGCTGCTTTCTCCCATGCAATTAGAAGTGAGGTATAATGGGGTCCAAGTATAATACCACTTGAAAAAATTAAATACAAAAAATGAGAATGAAATACTGAAAAAATTTAATACTTTTTATTTAGGCCTTCAAATTACTTTTTAGCATTACAATTTGTGTGAAAAGTTGAAATGACAAGAATGTAAAATTTTGTTTTGGTATGTAATATTTTCCCTTTTCTTACTCAAGTTGGCATGTTACACGAGTTGTACAAATCTTGATGATCAATGTTATTCCGACCGATCTGAAAATGTTCCAAAGAGCATCTTTTGTTTTTGAATGAATATAGATCTAATATTTAATAAAAACGTCACAATTTAGCCTAATTTGATGGAAATGGAACATAATAATAAAATAAAATCTTATTTATTTTACATTATAACTTTTTTGTATAGTTTTTATCTAAAACTTTATTTTCAGGTTCACTCAGACCTCTTTAACCGATATATTAACAGTGCCTTGGGTAAAGGCTTTATACACCTTATGAGAAAATTACATTTTATAAATGTCCACATTACATACACATATCCTACACTTGTATACAAAAGTATACAGTGTAAATTGTAAAACACGAAATTGCAGTTTTGAGTGTGAAACTAGATTTTGTCTGTCTGATGTTTTATTTTTGACTACCTAATTTTTTTGAGTTCATTAAAGAAAATGGACATGCATCACTTCTTTTGTTATGCAAGTCAAGGTAATTGAACAGGACAAGCTGTTACACATTACCAAACACATACTGTAATTCTAAACATTTCATTCATTAATTTCATGTTAAACAAGTCTTTATCAAATATGGCTTTGTCAAACTTGGTTTTAGTTAACCTTACGTTAGCTGTACCGGTATATTTGCATAAATAAAATAAAATATATTAAATAATTAACACACAATCAGCAGAAACTTTTAATGAAAATGTTAATTCCAAATTCCTTTCTTACGAATAGTTAGAAGTGTTTCTAATACAATAAAGAGATCTTAACAAGATCAGTACTCTGATGACCTCTAGTGGCAGTTTGTGGATTTTGCGCACGATTTTTTTTACAGTGGCCTGTTATAAAACTGTTAAAAATTAAGTATAAATAAGTTTTAACTAACTTCACATTTCTAACCTATTGCAGTTACTGTTTATCAGTGTTTATTTAGTGGATGTGTGACAGTTACCAAGTTTCTATTGTTCACATATTAAGTACTTAATTTAAATACACATTTATTTTAATATTTATTTATTTTGCTTGTATTCTTTTTGTAACTTTGTGATATTGGCTGTAACTTAATAAAAGTTCATTAATACATAATTATTATACAGAATGCAATGAAGGTTGCTGCCAAAATATAGACCATCTTAACACTCAAAAAGTCAACTAGGCATGTGTTGGATTTGCAAAATAAAAGTATGTCTGATTAAAAACAATATAAGAAGTTTACTTATGTTAAATGATTCATTCTTGTTATTTGGAACTAAATTAAGAAATAATCAAATGAATTAGATCAGCACCTGTTGATTCAATGAGACTGAGACGCTTTAAATCAACAACTCTCTTTTTGGAGAGTCAATGCGCGCAGTACAGTAGGTGGCGGTAATGCACCTTAACGTTTGGATACCACCCGCCGTAAACAAGAAAAAGAAGAATCACTGCGCATTCTCAGCACTGTGGGTTATTTTGTTGGCTAAATGTTACTTATACATTTTATACTTTTACATTTTGGATAGGCGTATTAAAATGAAGAAAACTGTTTAAACTAAATTGGTGCCTGTTAAAGCCTAATGTCTTGTCGTTAACAACGCCAAGGTCACGGGTTCGGTCCCAGGAATTGCACATGCTCAGAGAATCAATTTGTAGCACAATGCAATGTCTGCCAAATGCGTAAATGTAAAATTGAACAAGGAATTAATTAATTACATTTTGTTTTATTAGTGCTTTACTGACATTGAGTCAATTAGTTGCAAAGAATTTAGACTGACATATTAAAACCATGTTTTATCTACAAACGTATGTTGTGTTCATATAACATTCAAAGCAGTTCAGGTTTACTTGATTGGATTAGATGCATAATGGGTGCTACGATTAAATCACGTTCATTCAACAATTAATTTTTTTGAGTACGATTAAAAAACTTCTCATAATAAAATAAGTGAACGTGTGAGCACCATGGAGTTCTGCAGAGACACTGTCTATTGAATTTCTGCGGCCAGGATCCATCAGTGTCAGAGTCATGTTCCAGATGAGCAGAAACAAGAATGATAAGAATATCATCCCATTACTAAATCTATTAAGAGAGCCAAAGGAGGGAGCAGATCCATGCCGTCTGCAGTCAAATTTCATTAACAGCCTGAGTACAAAGATAATTAGTTAACAGACGAGACAAACCACACAGGAAAAATAACAAGCAGTGCACACACCCATAGAGATACAACTCATTACACAAATGACTTTGCTTGTTAAGTAGTCATTCCCTTGTGTTGAATTTGTTGACCTCAGTCTGTTATATTTAATAGCACTTTAGGGTTTGTTATTGATTTGCAGATGACCTCCAAAACCAATTAGGAAACAACTACATTTACTAATATTTTTAATACAATTGTCTATTACATGCTTTTCTAATGTAATGAAATTATGGATTAGAATCTAGTACATATCTTGCAATAATGTTATGATGGTTATAATACTATATGGTATAAACTTAACTACATGTCCCTCTTTCTTTAATGTTCATTGAAAAGTTGTATGTGATTATGTGATTTCTAGTTTGATAAATCACCCAATAGTATGCAGGTCGTGTTTTTGCAGAACATGATTTTTTTCTTTGCAAGCTGTATCTCACTTAGGTTAAAATAATGCATTCAGTGTACACCAGATGACGCTACACTTCCAAATTTGGCAGATAGTGACTGTTAACTATTAAATATAATCTTTAAAGTATGTGTGAAATTACACACATACGTTTACAAAAATTACATTTACACTTACCTAAAGAGGCAGACCCCAGACATATCAGTAATATAAAATAGATGCCTGACTTAAGCGCGTGATGGCATCAACCTTTGCGTAATGCTGCATCCACGTCGCTAGTTGTCAGTAAAAGTCCGAAACGACTGCCAAATCTGACAGCGCAACAAAAGTATAAAAAAAACAAAAATAATTAATAAAATCCACGGGCCAACATTTTTTTAATACATTTTTTAATCCACGTGTCCGTATGCGATGTTCACTGCTCTGTTCTTTAAGTAAAACTGAAAATTCAGCACCTCTTATAATAATAATTCATTCATTAATCTGGAATGCCATGCAACGTAATTCTACAGACATACAGCCTAAATTATGCGTTTCAGCTAACAATATATTTGTATAATAAATATTTAAATAAGATAGTAAGCAAAATAATTATTTTTTAAGTGAGCATAGGTAAACACTTTTCTATCCAATGAGGCCACTGTCACAGTTATGGACTTTTGTTTTGTTCTATTGGTTTTCCTAGTCTTGTTTTGGTTTACTTCTTGTTTTTCCTTATTTGTTAAGTTTCATGATCTTGTTTAGTAATTAGTTAATTAACAGCACCTGTTTTCCCCTGTTCTGCCTCACTATTTAAGTTCTCCTTTTTGGTTCAGTTATTTGTCGGTGTTGTATGTTTGTGGATGTTATCTGTATATGCCTTGTTGCCTGTGTTGGAAGAAAATTAAAGCCTTATGTTAGGTTGCTGCTAGTTCCGCTTCTTTGTCAGTGTTCCTCAGTCCCGTGACATGTTACAGCCACGGGAGCTGGGGAGCCACCAAAATTAAAAAGTAAAAAAAAACCTGAAGGGCAGCAACACCTCAGCAAATTAATTTGGTGGTGGTTGTTAGTAGGCCTACATCATAGGTGAATGATTATGTACGGGTCACACAACAATTAAGACGTGTGTATGGATGCAGAGGCGAACCAAGATGGAGTGGGGGCCCTTCTAAAAGATTCTTTTGTTAATATATCTTTATTACCTAGAGATATAATTATCCAACATACAAAAAAGTAGTCAAAACACATCTAACGGAACATAAATTGTTTATTTTTGAAAAATTAAAGTGCAAACAGATTGATGAAACAAAATATCAATCAATATGATTATGGCAGAAGATACAATTCTGTGCAAAACAATCTTGAAGATAAAGTACAATCTTGATATTTACAGTATAACGGATTGTCACCTTAAAAATGTCGAGCTACCTAAAGTAAGAAATTCTAGACTTTTTACCTTAGTGGTTATTGTACCCTGGTTTAGTTTTCTCCTCCTGTGGAGTTTTTATTTTCTCTTGTTATTTTTCCTTTGTGGTTACTGTTGTTAATACCTCGGCCTGAGAAGAACTTTTGCTGGATTATTCTTGCCAAGTTTTTGTTTTAATAAATTGACTTTATCTGGAATACTGCCTCAAGTGTTTCAATTGGGTCCAGCATCAACACTCTTGTGGCTCAAGGGTAGAACTCTCAACCACCACCCCAGAGACCCAAGTTCTAGCCCAGCTCGTGACAGAAAAACTGAGTCAGCCATGGACCCAGAAACACCCCCCCTCCAGGATCTATTGACAGTGATCGCCCAACATGAGTCGTCTTTCCGCTGATCAGCAAACACTCTCAACTGCTGGGTGATAAGCTCCATCCGTCAGCTCTTTGATCGGCTTCCAGGCACCTCTCCTTCCTCTCCCTCACCTTCATCCTCGAGCTGTAACCGGCCTACTCCAGTCGCAGAGCCTCGACTACCTCCTCCCAAGCCCTTCACTGGGGATCCTAGTTCCTGCTGGGGTTTTCTCACCCAATGCTCCCTGACCTTTGAGCTCCAGCCCTCAAATTTTCCAACAGACTGCTCCAAGACTGCTTACATAATTACCCTCCTCTCAGACAAGGCACTCTCCTGGGCCTCTGCAGTGTGGGAATCAAAGGATGCCTGCTGTGAGTCCTGCGCGGCTTTTGAAGAAGAGTTCAAGCGAGTGTTCGATCATCCAGTCAGTGGTCGAGAAGCTTCCAAGCGCCTGCTTACTCTAAATCAGGGCTCCCGCAGCACCGCAGATTTCGCCATTGAGTTTCGGACCATTGCTGCAGGGAGCGGGTGGAACGATGAAACACTGATGGTCTGCTTTCAGGGAGGACTGTCTGAGTCCCTTCAAGATAAGTTAGCAACCCGAGAACCAGCTGCTGACCATGAGTCTCTCATTGCAATGGCCATCCGCCTGGACAATCGTCTGAGAGAGCGAAGGGTGGCTCACCGCAAGACCTCTCAATCCCAAGTTCCTGTGAGCAGGACTGTTTCCCCAGTTCATTCTCCTGCGTCCAGGGCTTCTCTGTCCCCTGAACCACTTCATGATTCCCCAGAAGACATGCAGTTGAGTCGTTCCAGGCTCTCTCCCAACGAAAGGGAACATCGCATGAGGGAGCGACGTTGCCTCTACTGCGGTGCATCCGGCCACTTTCGCTCCACCTGTCCCGAGCTCTCGGGAAACAATCGTCCCCACCCAGCTACAGGAGGGCTGTGATGGGGAAGATTAGAGCTCCTCCTACTAATGCTGTCCTAGCTGTTACAGCCACTCTGTCCTGGGAGGGCCACCAGCATCAGGTCCCGGCCATGATTGATTCTGGCGCGGCGGGTGACTTCTTGGATTTATCATTGGCTAGAGAACTTGGGATCCCCACCCAGCTGCTTCCTCACCCCCAGGCAGTTATGGCATTGGATGGCAGGCCTCTGGAACCAGGCAGAGTAACAGAGGCCACTCAGTCCCTGCAACTCACCATCCACAAACACCAGCAGGAGGAGACCTTCTATCTTATTGACTCTCCCGAGTATACAGTTATCCTGGGCCACCCCTGGCTGCGCAGACATAATCCCCAGATCGACTGGTCCGCTGGCACCATTCTGAGCTGGGGTTCTTCTTGCCACCTCACCTGCCTACTTCAGAGTCCCTCAGCCCCTAGTTCTGAGTCTCAAGAATCTGTCGACCTGTCTTAAGTGCCCAGTACCTATCATCAGTTCAAGGAAGTGTTCAGCAAGTCCCGGGCCACCTCTTTACCCGTTCCCCGTAGGCCTTGGTTGCACCTTTCTCTGGACTTTGTCACGGGACTCCCACCTTCCCAGGGCCACACAGTCATCTTGGTGGTTGTGGACCGGGTCTCAAAGGCTGCCCGGTTCGTTCCCCTGCCCAAGTTGCCTTCGGCCAAAGAAACTGTCGAGCTTCTCATGAACCATGTTTTTCGGGTGTTTGGAACTCCTCTGGATATTGTCTCCGACCGGGGGCCCCAGTTCTCGTCCCGGTTCTGGGGGGCCTTCTGCAAGCTGATTGGGGCCACTGCCAGCCTCTCTTCTGGGTTCCATCCAGAGTCTAATGGCCAGACAGAACGGATTAACCAGGATCTGGAGACCACCCTGCGGTGTATGGCGGTCAATAACCCCACCTCCTGGGCCACCTACATCATGTGGGCAGAATATGCCCACAACACCCTCCGATCCTCAGCCACTGGACTGTCTTCCTTTGAATGCCAGTTCGGGTATACCCCTCCATTGTTCCCCGAGGAAGAGGCACAGGTTGGCGTCCCCTCAGCCCAGCACTTTGTCCGATGCTGTCGGCAGACCTGGAGGAGGGCTAGGTGTGCTCTTCTTCAGGCCTCTCAGGGATACCAACATCAGGCTAATCGCCGCCGCCGGACGGCCCCTAATTTCCGAGCCGGTCAAAGAGTCTGGTTAGCCACCAAGAACCTGCCCCTCCGTGTCGAATCTAGGAAGCTGTCCCAGAAATACATTGGTCCTTTTTGCATAGCAAGGAAAGTTAACCCTGTTTCTTATCGTTTGTTTCTTCCTTGTTCACTTAGAATTAACCCCACATTTCATGTCTCATTGCTAAAACCCATCTTGTCTTCTCCCTTTGCCCCCCCACGCAGACCTCCTCCACCTCCCTCCATACTGGACTCCCGGAGGGTCCAGAACTCAATGCAGTATCTGGTGGACTGGGAGGGCTACGGGCCAGAGGAGCGCTCCTGGGTTCCGGCCAAGGACTTCCTGGACCCAAGTTTGATCCGGGAGTTTCGCACCCAGAGGCCGGGGTGTTCTGGAAGGAACGTCAGGAGTCGTTCCTAGAGGAGGGGGTCCTGTCAGCATGCTTCCCCCTGTAGTTTGTCTCCGTGCCTCTAGAGGTCCCCTGTGTTTCCCTCTACCTTATTTCTTCCTCGTGTGGCCTTCCTCGGGTCACCTGTGTCTCATTTCCCCCAGTGTATTTAAGTTGTGTATTTTTCCCTGGTTCCTCACTCGGTTTTTGAGTCTTCACTCTGTGTGATCTGTTGTGCCTTGCTTATGTCTCCCGAGCTACCTAAAGTAAGAAATTCTAGACTTTTTACCTTAGAGGTTATTGTACCCTGGTTTAGTTTTCTCCCCCTGTGGAGTTTTTATTTTCTCGTTATTTTTCCTTTGTGGTTACTGTTGTTAATACCTCAACCTGAGAAGAACTTTTGTTGGATTATTCTTGCCAATTTTTTGTTTTAATAAATTGACTTTATCTGGAATACTGCCTCAAGTGTTTCGATTGGGTCCAGCAGCAACACTCTTGTGGCTCAAGGGTAGAACTCTCAACCACCACACCGGAGACCCAAGTTCTAGCCCAGCTCGTGACAATTATATTACAGCCTATATTAATACCTGCTAAACTCTAAATAATATATGCTACTGCTTAATGCAACCCTAGCTAACCTGTTTTCCAGTAACCCTATTAGTAATTGGACTATTACCACTAATTAATCTAGCAAATAATTAAATGAAAATAAAATGGAATTAGCAACGAAAACATTTGTTACATAATTATCCTTAAGTCAATCTTATCTCCATCACTTATCGCTGTCCTGTTTCCTCTTTTCCTCCTCGTCTTGCTTTTATGTCCATTTCTGAATGCCAGACGGATAAGTCCTCTCCATGTTAAATGTTAGCAAAAGCATTTTATACCACAAGTGCTGCACCAGTTTAAAAGCGGCGGCCGGCGTATCATGAGGAAAAGCAAGCACAACCAGCATAACGCGAGAGGGGGCCTCCTAGGGGAATGCAGATATGTTGCTCCATGTTATATTAATAATGACATTGCTGATTGCTTAAATGGTCAGACGTCGGGGGCCTGCCTTGTCTGCCCTATTGCTACGCCTCTGTATGGATGTCCGGAAAGTATCCATACTGCACCTATGCATATATAGAATGTACTGATATAACTGTGAAGTACTTCATCTAATGCAGTACAGTCACAATATCCTATGTGATTTTAGATGGAGCGAAAGTCTCCAACTTCCTACATTTGTGTTTTATTTATTAACCATAGCATTACTACAGTAGTCATAGTATGGAACATTTCTTAACTTTTGTTAATTAATGGCTAAGGTTGTGCATTAGTCACTTGGTTGTGATTGGTTGACACAAACTATAGTTTTAGAGGCAGGCGACAAATAGAAAAACGATGAATAATTAAACTGACAGCACTCGGCACAAAGTCATTGATTAATTTAATTTATGATACATGTTTATTCTTAACCATTTTCACAATCTTTTTAAATCGTTTATAAAAATCGTTCGATTAGTAACTGTTTGGGGGTTAGTTGGTGAAAAGGGCTGACCACATAAAATCCAAGCTGTGAACCTTAGAAGATAAAGCAAAAAGGCTAACTATCTCTACCATCCAGCAATATAGAGACTGGGCAGAAACCAATGACCTCTGTGTTACAGAGGAGGCTTCCGCACCACCTCCTTCGCACCAAGGTTATTATAGTTCTGCATTTTTAAATTAGTTTTTATTATGATATCGTTTTCAAATGTGCTATAAATTTTAGTTTAGTTTTAGTTAGTTTCATTAAAGGTTTTATTCGTTTTAGTTTAGTTTTTATTTTGTGAAAACATTTCTATTTCGTTTTTATATATTTCGTTTCAGTTTTAGTTTTAGTAATTATAGTTTAGCAC
>JAZGTI010011947.1:0-16172 GCA_036877585.1 Botia kubotai | reverse complement strand
ATTCAGCATTGAGAGTTCCACTTAAACTTTCTTAGGAAAGTTTAAAGTTTAGATAAGCATTGTTATTACCTGTTTTCATTCATATAAAATATAAATATTATAATATTGTGTATTTAAAAAAATAAAATTACATAAAATATATACATAAAATATTATGTAAAGAACATCCATTTTGCATTAAGTACATATACGTAAACCCTGTATTAAATGCTGTTGTTCAGTAATAGTGGATTCACATTGGCAGAAGCTCAATCAATCAGACGCCCACAAGAGTCATGCGCTCAATCTCTTTGCACATACAATGATCTCACAATGGAAATCAATTCTTCTCACATTGCCTGCAGATGGCCAGCCACACTCTGTCTATTACCTTCTCCCTTACCAATCACCCCTCACAATCACACTGTTTATTCTTACCTCTAAATGGCAGCCATATCTGATAGAACTGAACTTGGCGTGCACTTGGGGAATCACCTGCATGTTTTGTTATGTGTGTGTGTGTTATAATAACCTGCCACTAAATGGCTGTTTAATAAAATATATTAGCTTGAAGCATAAATGTCACAGCCCACCCTTTTTGTGCCATTAAATCAAAATGAAATGTGATGCTTGTGTTACAATTAAAACTCAAGGCCTCGCCCACATATGTGTCCAAGGGTCTATAAAGGGTCATTAAATAATCCATGTGTATTATTTAATAATGTCATTAAATAATCCATGTGGATTATTTAATGAGGACAATTGCTTTCGGCATTGATACCTTTAGTATCTTCGATACCTTCAGTATCAAAGCTTGCTTGCTCTTTACTACCTATTTCTTGTGATTATGGAAAAGCAGACAGTACAAGTGGTCTGCTGTAAACCAGAAAAATCATTATCCTGGTCAATAGCCATGTGCCCCTGAGAGGGATAGATTGCTCCTGTTACCATCATCCTGCAGACAGTTAGACAGACACAGAGGAAGAGAAAGTCTTTAGAGTGACATGACTGATGAGTTAAGGAGTTAAAGGGGATGAAAGAGAAGAGGAAAACAGGGAAAGTGTATAACATATAAAATAACAAATATAAATTAAATATAAGAACTGTGTTGGTAGAATGAAAGAGGATCAAAAGGAACAGGTAGAAAGAACAGAGTATAATGTCAGAAGTAAAGAATGAGAGGAAACGAATCCAATAATAAGAATAAGGGAGAACCGACTGGTTCTGTTTCGTGTCTGTTCCTATCTGGCTGCAGACCAGGGCTCATCAGCACATTTTATTGGTTTACAACATATAGAGATAGATGCTCCAGGCCCTTCATGTCAAGAGGCCCTCAAGATGTTAAATCAACAAACCCTTACAAAAAGCCAAAAATGAGTTCCACCTCCCGAATCTTTATTCATTTTCATGTCTCTCTTTTTTGTGAACTGATTGTCTGGATAATTTATATTGATACGTGATTTATCAGTATGGACTGAAAATAATGAAACAGCTATAGATACTGAACACTTTTTGGCATTTATAAAGGGTCTCTGATGGGCACAGCTGTCATATGCAATTTGACTATGTAAAAATTTTATAATAACATGCCAACTTTCTGTTTGGTTTCAAATTTAAAAGTGCCTTTGAATTAAATTGGTATGATACAAGTATAGCATAGACAGCTGTCTCATATCATCAGCATTCTTATTTATGATTATCTGTCTTGATTTTGTTGTCTGAGAAAGCTTGTTAACTAACCTTCAGGTACTAATATTCATGACCATATCATTTATCCAGACAGATACCCATGACTGGGTTCCTATCTGCTTTATTGTGACCCACAATGGCAGCGAAATATTAAACTTGTTGTTTTGTATTTTATAAAACATTCATTCATCTTCTAAACTGAACGTAAGACATTATTTGACAAAAATCAGTGAATAGACAATGGGACAAAGGAACTCTTGCTTCTTTAGTATTTAGTTAGGCAGAAACAAGCAAAACTAAATGAACCACTTTAAAAATAGTAAATGCATATTTTTGGGAAACTTAAGATAATAACCGACTGTTTGAGTTAAACATAAAAAATCAGAGATGACAGTCAAATAAGGTTCATAATTTAAACGAATCATAAGATAAAGAGATGAAGAGCAACGATTAATCACATTGTTGGTGTCATCTTATTTTCAGCATTGCTTCATCGCTTAGCATCATGTGGAACCCTTTGATCATGATGTTCCAGTGAAGGATAGTGAGACGTCAACATCTCAGAGGTTCACTGTTGGACCAAGCCATAATACTGCACAACTACCCCACAGCTCTTCAGACCCTTCATTCACCATAGACTTAAGCCCCATCTCTGGAAGCCCTCTGAGCTATAAACAGGCTCCAGGATGAGTGGGCTCTTCGCTAAACTGGACCCACGGCGGATTCATTGGGGGGCCAACTGGTATACCTTCCAGTCCCGCGTCCTGCGCACGAAGCCGGTGGAGTCCATGCTGGAGAGCGCAGGTGGCACTGGAGCTCATGGCACCAAACTCGCCCGTGTACTCTCCACCGTAGACCTCGTGTCTCTGGGAGTGGGTAGCTGCGTAGGTACGGGCATGTACGTGGTATCTGGGCTTGTTGCTAAGGAAATGGCAGGTCCTGGGGTCATTATGTCTTTCATCATTGCTGCCGTGGCTTCCATCCTGTCAGGTGAGTGTGACACCAACTTCCTGTTCCAGTCAGTCTGACACAAAAGAGGAAAATATGCCAAAGCGCAATCTGTCACCTTGCAGTAAATCTGCCTCCAGTGAAGCGTAACTGTTGGAGATTATCTCCTTGGTAGTGTTATGGTACAACATATTTTATTCACTGATCCTGAACCAGTAGATTAAAGGGCTTTTGCTGAGGTAACACGTTTAGCTTTGTGCGTCCTCACTTGTACTGATGATTCACAGTAAATGTGATTATTACGTTTACAGCTGGAGCTCTGAACAGCACGCAGTGCCCGAAATGAAATCCAAGGGAAAATTAATTTAGTTGTGACTATGGGTGACAGTGTAAAGAACCAAAATACAATTGGAAAAAGAAAATGAAAGGGATGTTTTTTTCCTGTAAGATGTTGAACTTTTCCACCCTTGGAAACAAAAACAGTCCATTGATGTCATTAGATTATTAGATGTTTAGATTAGATTATTAGATCATTAGATGTGAAACATCAGGGTGGGTGGTATATATTTGGAAAAATGAAATTATTTTTTTGTATTGATTTTTTGTATTGAACTTACCCATAACAGGTAAATAGCTACTTTAGTGTGTTACAATAATAACTGGTATTCTCTTCACAGGGGTGTGCTATGCTGAGTTTGGGGTGCGCGTGCCTAAAACCACAGGTTCGGCCTACACCTACAGCTACGTGACAGTGGGCGAATTTGTGGCTTTTTTTATTGGCTGGAATCTAATTTTGGAGTATCTGATTGGCACAGCTGCAGGAGCCAGTGCACTTAGCAGTATGTTTGACTCGCTGGCCAATCACAGCATCAGCGGCTTCATGACCAGTCACATAGGAACACTCAATGGACTGGGTGAGTAGCTCAACTGGTAAAGCAATGCGGTAGCAGCACAAAGGTTGTGGGTTCGATTCTCAGTGAGAATATGTACTGATAAATTGTATAGCTTGAATGCACCGTAAGTTGTTTTATATAAAAGTGTCTGCCAAATGCACAAATGTAAATACTGGGTGTGTCGAACTCAGGTTAAAAAGACATTAAGGGTAAGCAGAGGATGAGAGTTCTCATTTTAGGGTGAACCATTCCTTTTAATTTATCACCAGACTGGAGCTATTTTTTAAGAATACAGTGTGAAAAAGGGAGCTCTAACTTCTGCAGTCTAGAGCGTGTCACAGCCTGACAGCTTGTAAGACATAGCAACTTCTCTCACAGCTTCTCCTGCACTGTGAAAAAGCTGCTCCAGTTACAGGCAAATAAAAAGCACTTTATACATTCAAGCATTTGGTATTAAAATTAGGACAGAATTTATCTCAGATAAGTGATTTGGAACAAAATTTTAGATCTAGACATTTATTAAAAGTTCCTGTAATCGACGCTTCTTTCATCTCGAATGCTGATTATGATTATGATGATATTATTTCTTAATTCTTAATTCTTTAATTAAATGTACACGGTGAACCATAGACCAGGGTGGGTAAAAAGTAACTAGGCATTAAAAATTGGCTATAGAACTTGTAGTATCGCTGGAGTCATGATGAAAACAGTGTCTTAATAGACGATAGGATTTTATAAATGGGATTTTTATATTTCCTGCGTCGATAGGACAGACATCGGCTGCGAGAGGTTCTCAGCAATATATCAAACGACTTTCTTCAGAAGACAGTTTGAGGAAAATTTGAAGATTTAAGCCATTAAAATTTTCTACATGTACAATTTGTTTCAATAAATGTTTATTAGAAATATGGACCAATTTTAAAGCCCAGTTACTTTTCACCCAGCCTGTATATTACTAAGTACTACTTTACACTATTTTGAGGTCTCACAAAACACACACAATACAATTAGAGCCTCAAACTGCAGATGGTGGAATTAAATAAGGGTATTGAGCAGTCTGGAAAGAGAAATATGACCACACAGCATGTTAGCAGGAAGATTTTGCACATGCGATGCTGTATCCACCCTAGACAAAACGTTGCATATCAGTCCAAAGTACATAATCTTACTGAGCCAGTAAAATCTCTTCTTTCCTTTTACCAGCCTGCTTTCTGTTTAAGTAGAAAATAATCAGTGCCCTTCCATCTGCGTGTCTAACACAAACAATAGGCCAATGACGATTCACAGTCATTTCCTTTCAGTATTCTGCGTATTCTTAGAAAAACATGGTTTATTCATAATGGCATTAGGAGGTCGGCTGAGGACTGTCTGTTGTGTTGGTGTATACAGGTGTCTGAGCTCACTGCTGTCGTTTGGGAGACATCAATCTGTCTCTCATTCTGCACGGAATAACACTCTCTCTGTTCCACCGGTTTTAATACATATGATTCATCGTGCTACTGAAAATATTCCTGAATTTTAAATGCATGGCTGTGCACGGGAAAACACATAATTGTGTTGGCTTGACTATGTGTCTTTCCTTCAAACAAGGCACAGACCTTCAGTCTGTTCTGACTTTTCTCTGTCTAGACTAATGTTTCCTGATCTATCTAGATCTGTCTGTCCATTCAACTATCTATCTATTCCTCCATCCATCATTCATCCTTCCATCTATACATTGATCCATTTATCTAGAAAGTATTTAACTTCACAAAGTCTAAATAACCTCGGCTTCAGGTCTTTTAAAGATTTTGTCAGACCAACTTTTGAGTTGGCATGATTTTGTCAATTACCAAGACTGTCTTTTTTGAGTAACTTTTTCTCGTTATATTTTTGAAATCGCTGCTGACTAATGATTGATTTATTACCTCTCAGGTAAAGGTGAGCAGTCGTATCCTGACATCTTGGCCCTCGTCATAGTCAGCCTGGTTACAGTGATAGTTGCTCTGGGCGTGAAGAATTCAGTGGGCTTCAACAACGTGCTGAACGTCATCAATCTGATCGTTTGGGTCTTCATGATGATTGCTGGACTGTTCTTCGTTAGTGGGAGTAACTGGGACGAAGGACGATTCCTGCCTTATGGCTGGTCAGGGGTAAAGAGTATTTCAAATCTGTTATGATTATCAGTCTACTGTATAATATACATCAGCAAGTCATTCTTGTTTGAACTTAGAGCAAGTTTGAAAAGCTAGAGTGACGCACCAGAAGATCAGAAGACCGTATTTGCTGATGTCATACCTAATTAGATTTTACAGTAAACAGGAAAAGTTGACATCATACCTAATCTTTCATTGGCACTTATTCGATTAGCAAACCAGCTTTGCTTCGACCCTCAGCACAAACACTGAGGAGTAAATGACATTGTGTTTTAACTATACTTCTGCTCAACAGGTCATGCAGGGTGCAGCCACTTGCTTCTATGCCTTTATAGGATTTGACATCATAGCCACCACTGGAGAAGAAGCCAAGAGTCCCAATACCTCTATTCCCTACGCCATCACTGCCTCTCTGGTCACCTGCCTCACTGCCTATGTCTCTGTGAGTCTCAGTTATTATTATTACACCTTATTCACCACGTACACAGCCTGGCTTTTTTCCCCAGTTAAACCAGATAAAGTGTGTTACGTGCGACTGGGTCAGGTGATGACGTTTTGGTCATGTTTAATATTAGGTCATTTGTAAGCTAGGTATACTGGATATATAACGTCACTGTCTGAGAGCTGAGGAAAAATAAAGTATGCGTGCCTTCTCACTTGCTTTGAAACAAGATCAGTTAAGATGTCTTCTTTGTTCTTTTGAATGAATATGTAGCCTCTGTGCTCACTTAGAGAGTCATTGATTATTTCCTTCATGAAGCACATACTAATTTATCAAAGGCTCTTTGGGCTTTATTACATTGCAATGCTTGCTGTCTCTAGGAGGTTGTCATAGTAACAAGGAGGGTGCATCTTTCCTGCATCTCAATGTAAAGAATGTTCTACTTAAAGTGTAGCATATTCTTATGTAGTGCATGTGTTTGAATTGTATTTATGTTTTTCATTCTCTAACCCACAACACACACACACACACACACATATAGTCTTTCTCTCATCTTTCTCACCTCTGTCAGTTTTAGCTGCTTTTACCAAAATGGCTTTTAATTCTCACATCTATAACTGTGACTGTGACTGTCTGATGAGGAGCAAACCTGCTAATGAAGTGTTTTCCCCTCCTGGTCTTCTCGTGTTTGGGTTTGACATTGACTCATTTAGTCTAGGAACTTTAGTTCTCTCTATGTGTGTGTGGGTATATGTTTATGCGCATGTTTGTTTGAATTAGAGATTATTGAAGGTGGAAGGTATTGAAGATGGAAATATGTATTATTGAAGGATGGAAATATGTATAATCGTGAAATGCCATTTTTTTACGCTGTCTGTATGTATATAACACATTATAAATATATAGCTATAGAAACTGACCATTTAATTCTAATTAAATTCTACAGTAAATCAACCACACGTCTCTTCCTTTCTTTTACAACTGTATCTTTCTTCCTGTCTCCCAGGTGAGTGTGATTCTTACCCTAATGGTTCCCTACACTGAAATTGATACAGACGCCCCACTGATGGAAATGTTTTCTCTGCATGGCTTCCAAACGGCCAAATACATCGTGGCCATTGGCTCCATTGCGGGACTTACAGTCAGTTTGTTGGGTTCTCTCTTCCCAATGCCGAGAGTCATTTATGCCATGGCAGGAGATGGATTGCTCTTCAGGTAATAAACAAAGAGAAAGTTATGTCTGATGTCATAAGTATACATTCATACGTTTTAAATCATGTTTTCATGTTAAAACATGTTTTCGTATGCTAGCTTATTCATAGACAACTATAAGTCATTTGTAGGTTGGTTTAAGTTTAAACATTGTGTCTCTGTTGTTCCTTCATTGCTTTGTTTGTTTGAGTTACCTAACAAACTTGTTGTGTACATATTTTATATTTTTAAGCCATAGATGCATAAAATCCTACTATATTTATGTATGAAATATTCATAGCGTTTGGAGGCTATGACACATAAAAGACAAGAAAAAATGTAATAGCCTCTACATACATAGAGGCTATTACATACATAAAAGACAAAAAGAAGATTTTGAACTAAAATTCTGTCTCCCCTTTAAACTTTCTCAAGTCCCCGCCCATTTCTTTTCGTCCTATCAATAGCTGACATCCATTACGTATGCGCAAAATAAATGCAATGTAGAGCCATGTGTAATGTAGAGCCTGACGTTTTAAATCAAAGCTAATGTAATTGTCTGTGGTAGAGACATTTTCTGAAATTAATTGATGTTTGGAGATAGATAGAGTTTCATAGAGAACTTCATGAAGGTACAAACAGTCTGACTGTAGCTGTATGTTGTGCTGTAGGTTCTTGGCCAATGTGAGCACATACACTGAGACACCTGCAGTGGCCTGCGTAGTGTCTGGGTTCCTCTCAGCTCTGTTGGCTCTGCTCGTCAGCCTGAGAGACCTGATTGAGATGATGTCCATCGGCACTCTGCTAGCCTACACGCTGGTGTCGGTCTGTGTGCTACTGCTGCGCTACCAGCCTGAAGGAGACATCCACGGTTTCGTCAACTTCCTTTCAGAGCAGAACTCAAAGCGTAAAGAGGGGGTGTTGGCAGAGTGCGAGAAGGATGCCTGTTCACCAGTAAGTGAGGGCGATGATTACGGAGGACCTCCCACAAACACCTGTGGAGCAAAGAACCTGCCGTCGCTAGGCGACAATGAGATGCTGATCGGCAAGCCTGACAAATCCACCTACTCTGCCAATCACCCAAACTATGGCACTGTGGACATGTCCTCAGGCATCGAATCAGATGAGACAGATAGCGTGTTCCTGCTAAAGCTGAAGAAGCTGCTGGGCCCGCGTTATTACACTATGCGCATTCGGCTCGGCCTGCCAGGCAAAATGGACCGGCCTACGATGGCCACGGGCCGCATAGTCACTCGCTGTGTCATTCTTCTCTTCGTTCTCATCTTCTGCTTCTGCTCCCTCATCATCTTCGGGTCGAGTCAGATCTCAGAGGGTCAGTGGTGGGCCGTGCTGCTGCTGGTGATTCTGCTGCTGGTTATTACGCTCCTGATCTTCATCATCATTCAGCAGCCAGAGAACCCCAAGCGTCTGCCCTACATGGCCCCCTGTGTTCCCTTCGTTCCTGCCTCTGCCATGCTGGTAAACGTGTACCTCATGCTCAAGCTGTCCAGCATCACATGGATCCGTTTTGGTGTGTGGTGCTTTGTGGGTGAGTTTTAGCATTTTAGCGAGCACAGAGGCTAGCAGAGAAACAAGTCATAAGAATTTTTTAGGGACTGTTGATCAGTTGCTATGTTTTTGCTTTGCTATGTTTGTTTTTCGGTTAGAAGTTAGAAGCTATTTTTTCCCTAGTTCAGTTCCCGCAATCAATGTCACAGTCACAGCTAGTCTATTAAACAAGAGAAATATTCTATTTAAAGCAACAGTGGTGTTAAAAGGCTTTCACTAAAGCTTTATTAAAGAGATAAACAATTTTAATTGCGTTCCTTTTAAGACTACCTTTGTGTGCTACCTTATGTGTGTATCTGTCTCCAGGTGTTCTGATCTACTTTGGCTATGGCATGTGGAACAGCACCCTGGAGATCACGGCACGTGAGGAGGAGGCCCATGCTAGCACGTACCAGCGCTATGATATGGGTGTGGATGACAATTTTGCAGTGGATGATGATCTGTATCCTTCGGGAGATGGGGGGCAGTTCCAAAGCTGGAGCTCCCGTGAGGGCAGTGGGCAACAGAAACAGCCACACAAGGAGCAGCGCAAGTCTCAGGGCGACGGCTTGGACAGGGTAGACAACCACAGGACCTCCTCACACAGCAGGGCCAAAAGCAAAGCTGCCAAACCCAGTCCAGGCATTGAGGCGCTGGTGGTCGACGATGATTTGGACGATCCTTTGGAATGAGTGTCATTTGAATGTACTTGTCTGCCAACAGCTGCAGAACCCATGGGCTAGGTTGTTATCTCTCTGCAATGAATATTTGCATCATTCCCATTTCTTCATTCGCAGGCCTTTTTTCCAGTACTGATAGGATAGTCAGAATGGTCAGGATGTGATATATCTTCTAAATGCATTTTGAATGCATTTGATAATTTTTTAAAAGGACATAGCACCTAAACCAATCAAATGTCCTTTTTTTAGGATCATTATCAATTTATTAGTTTGACCCTAAGTTCTCATGGTATTTATGTTAGCAAGCTCTTCAGAATCACCAAGCACTTAAATACATCCAATTTATTGTCTCACACAAAAGCACTACTCCGACCCCAGCCCCAAATTACAACGACTAGCATTAAATTTATTGTCATCTAGCGAGTAGTTTACTGCTGCCCCGTCAGCTAGCACAGCTCCTTAGCCTAACCCTTAAACAAGCCTCTTGTAACTAACAGAAGGATTATTTAGCTTGGGTTACTTCCTTGTTCTATTAGCCTAGACACTGTCTTTACATGGGGCCAGTTTAAAACCAGCTGAAACATTGCCGTTCAAAGTACATGCTGCAGAAGTTCACTTTACGACAAACTATTTGCACAAACCTGTTATCTGAATAATTCATTTAACTACTCTTGCTTCATCAGATATCGTTTTTAATTAGTTGCAATATGTTTAATTAGTTTTAGTAAATTAAAAGATTAGTTTAGAGAACCATAGATAAATAGCCATGAAATGCAGAGGGGAAGGACAAATGCCCAATGGCCCAATGGCCCAACAGCGAGATAGTAGATTGTGACTCACAGAGAAACTCTTTTTCTTCCACTGTAACATCTAGCCCAAGTGAGGTTTGGATCGTAGGTCGTCACAAATAGTAATTGGACTTTGCTTGCAATAGTGCCTTCATCTGTTAGTTTGTGCTTTAAATATGTTCATCAAGATGTTCATGCTTGTTTGTTCAGCATTTTCGTTGATCAAGTTGATGTTGAGGTGAGGAGGCATCTCCACAGGTTTGTACCTGTCAATCGTCTTGTCATGTTTCACCGCTCCATTCATCTTATGCCAGTAACTCCACTCCATCCTTGCAAGCAGGCAGCTCTGTGTATATACCGACAGTGTGACCACAGTGCGATTTGTGTCTCTCGGCTGGTCAGTGTATGTTTCCAATGAAAAAGAAAAGATGTTGGCAAACAGAGGCTAAATGAAATTAGCATGTAGTGGGGAGTGTGTGGTGAATTTTTATTTGGGTGTGTTCTTCTGTTGTTTCCTCCCCCTTAATTCACGTGGCGTGTGACAGATTCGTCCAGTCTAATTTTATCTATGCTGCAGCTGTGCCAGCCGAAAAGGCAAAAAAATAACATAAATAACTAAAAAAAGAACAACGACAACAACAAGTCAACCAAGCCAGGCCTCAAATCCATAACTGCATACATGCCAGTTCCAAATCATGGAGGCCTTTTGTGTTAAAAATGCACAATGCATCGTGTTGCCTTTAGTTTGTTTTCCTTCTCGTTTCTTATGTGTGATAAAACTTTAAAACTTAAAAATAGAAGATTGTGTTGCCATAAAACAAGGCTTGGCAGCTGTCTCCTTCGGGTTCCATAAGCTACATGTGCCAACAAGCATAGTGTACAGAGCTTTATTTGGGGCCTGGGTTGGTTTGTTTTCTTGCATCTGGTCTATGATGTGATTATCTTTGTTGCTTTGGCTAATGTGCTAAATGTGTAGCATGTGGAGACATACAGGGCCCAGAGTAAAACTAAAGTCTTGAGTATTTGCATGTGTGGTGATCATCGAAAGACAATGTAACTCTTAAATGTAGCATTCTGAGAAATGAGGATAGCAGTCTACCCGTATACCCGCCCCCACTAATCTCACCTCCTATCCCGAGTGGCCTCTGTTTACAAAGCAATCCAAAGTCTGCAACCTTTGTTTACTGTATCTGACAAAAGACACTATTTTACTTCCGTAGAGTAGAATATCACAACAGTGTGGAGGCATAAGATTGAAGAAGTATTTTTACAGGCATTCAGAACTTCAGGTTCTCCGTTGGGTAGAACTGCTGGTGGTATTTTGTGGGTTCTCTTATGGTTCTGCAGAACTTCTATCAAAGCTGAAAAAGTTAAAAGTTGAAAAATGAAAGCATATATTTTTAATGACCTCTTTTTAGATGGATAACACATGATAATTTTGGATGTTAATTTAGTCGTTTTCATTTTTAAACGACGTTTGGATTGCCTAGGCCTAAAGAATAGGCTTGACAAGGCCACGGTTAACCAAGACTAAAATCTGCAGAGATATTTTGTTAAGAATCTGTATGAATAAAATATCAAAAAGGTTTCCACTACTGCTTTTAAAGTCAGCTACTATTTGTTATTTGTCTCTGAGAAAAGGTACAGTGTTTGTACTTTGTAAGCTATCTTTCCTGCTATCATAGTTCGTTTGGTACTTGTTCAGGAAATGTGGAGATTGGCTTCCTTTGCAAATCTGATATTTGTTTCTGCTGTATATTTTGGTATGAAGTGGATGTATTCTGGTTTCTATGATTTTTTTTTAAAGAATCTATTTATTGTTTCTTGTGGTTTGCTCTCCCGTTGCACTGTGTAATGAGATGTTAATATTGCTTCCATGCAAAAATGAAAGTCATTTATTGCAGATCAGATAAGCGTGACTCTTGATTTTCCTTTCGCTTGAAGGCCGTATCACACAATCCTGGTTTTTCAGAGGTAATAAATCCTCGCATGGGTGGCTTGTGTAAGCGGTGCAGGCTAGATCTGTTTCCTGTGGGGTGGAGCGCTGAGCCTAGAATAACACAGATCTGAGGTCAGTACCTGAGCACAAAGGAAACATGGTCATACTGGGAGGGTTGCCACGGGCTATGCAGAGGAATGAGACTAAATATATTGTTCCATTATCATTGCTACAGTGGTGGTCTATGTCGATGTGGTACAACATGGCTTTGAGAGATCAAAGCATATGCTTAATTCATACAGACCTGTCGGTCTGTATGGCACAGACATCGACCTAACCAGCCTTCCTGAAGCACGCTCCTTTTGTGGGAGGGTCTTCATACTTGTTACTCCTATGAGGCACTCATAGGTCGTCATTTGTGTTCATTTTCTCTGTCATCAACCTAAATCAAGCTCAAATGTGATCTCCTTATATTGTACATAGTTTGTTGAGGAACCATCGGCCACTTTGTTCTGATGCAAAATACTCTGGTGCTAAGCAGACATCCTGGATGTGAGGACAGAAAATGCACTGGAAATGTGAATCTATTTGATCAAGATGGCTATTAATACCTCTATTTAGGTATACTTGTAAATATTAGACACTTTATGCAAACGTGTTCACAGAACAAACAAAACCAAATTTTTGTTCATCATCAGTTGCAGGAGTTATTTCAATACCACAATACTGTCTAAATAGTATTGTACATATAGTGTAATGCTACTCAATACTAGCTTAATTCAGAGGGCCCAGGACATAGTTTTTGTGTCCCCTTTGCCCTGGGCGCAATAGGTAGGCTATACTATAGGGGACATTACTGTGTGGCCCTTGTCACAGAACAAAAACAGCCCTGTTTTTAAAACATTTGAGCTTCCAAAAATGACACAAAGGTCACCTTATGCAAAAGGGATATTAGGAATATGTCACTGGTTACCAGCACAAATAATCAGACATGTCTTCTAAAAACGCCCTTTGGTAAACGTCCTAGAAATTCTTCACAAATTCTTTTGCTCAACTCAAGGTCAGTCTCACACTGTGAGATTTCATCAGTAACACGTTCTGTACTGGAACCGTAAACACAGTTCTGTCAGTTTCCAAGGAAAACAGTCAGGCTGCTAGAGAGTCAAAATCCCCCTCTTTACACACCAGTGTATGATTATTTTCTTGGAAAAAATTTAACCCAGTAGCACTTTAAACAGTAAATGAGGTCGCCATGTGTTTGTTGAAGATGTGGACATACTCTTTGCCAGATTCTCCAAAAAAATGCAAAACCTTCTCCTTCCAAACTATGAACATTTAAAGGGCTGTGTTGACATAACGAGAAGACTCACAAAGAGAAAACTCTTGCTTAGAGCCTCGTATTTCCTGCTGGTTCAGGTCGTTCTCTGCTTTCTCTGTCTGTCTCTCCCTCTCCCTTTATGCAATTATTTTCAGCCATATTAGGAAAAGAAATATACTGTACAAAACAAACTTTTCCAGTCTAATTCATCCTCTAACCAACTACCTCTAACCAAAGACCAAAGTTAAAGGATTCATTTACCCGAAAATAAAAATTGTGTCATTTATACTTATATGACATTTATAACATTTATAATATGTCGTTCCAGACCTATTTGACTTTGACTATTTGATGTTCTTTGGAACACAAGATGAGAAAATTGGAAGAATGTAACTCTTACATTACAGAAGTAACTCCATGCAGGTACAGTAAATGGAGACTGGAGCTGTCAAAATTCAGAATGCACACAAAGGCTTCATTAAAGTAGTCCATATGACTCATTACCTATATTTCTTATCTATTCTATTAATTGTATTATATTATTATAATACATTTCTGGTGTTAAGGAGCACTATGATAGCTCTGGGTAAGAAACAGACAGAATAACAGAATTTTCTTTTTTGGGTGACATAATCCTTTAAGACATACATATATATAAGAAGCAATAAATAAGATATCTAAGCTACACCCAGTGTAGGTGTATAAGGTCATACTGACCTAATTATATTTGCTGTGTCTTGTTTCTTCAATCCTACAAAGCCACATAGACAAAAATGTTCATATGCTTATATCTTGAGCATTCAGCAATTTTTCACTGTATTACACTTTGTAGAACAGGAAGCATTCGCTACATAGGACCCTATCTAGAGAACAAAAGATGAAGGCCAGCCACGACCACAGAATAAATCTCCCTCTATGGTTGATTACAACTGTTAACCTTTAATCAGTGCTCTCTGCCACTCACTGAGTTGGCCATCCGTCGTAATGAAACCAGCTTCTCATTGAAGCAAGAGAAACTGATACATGTACCATGTGTCTCGGGTACCTGAATCATATGTGCTCTAGAGTGTAGTTGGTGAGAATTAATGAGAAGTTTAATGATGATGCAGTACACCTGCCAGAGAATCTGCCAGCTGCCAAGACTCAGAAACGCTGTGCGCTCAGCAGTATACAGTCCCTTAGAGTACAATACTGCAGTCTGTATGTAATAGAATTTTACAGTTCAGTTTCCCAGAGGGTTTATTTTAAAAAACGAGACACAGTCTATAATAAAAAACACTATAATTTCACATTTGAAGAGGAGGCATTTTTACATCGTTTATTACAACAAACGTAATAAAAACCACATACAAGCATTACAATAAATAACAAAGTCAGTAACTGTTTTGGTGCACTTTCATTTGGGCAGCTGTTATTAAGTCAATTTAACTTCACTGTGTGTGCTTGACGTGGTGTTCTCAAATTCATCGAGCTCCTGCATAACTGTACAAAAATACTGAAATACTGAAACGAGGATAAAAACAACATTGGCAACATACTGTTAGTATTCATATAAAAATGCAAAATGCATGATTTTAAAAATTCTTCACTACAAAAATAAGACTCACAAAAGGCACGCTGTACTTGTGCAGAATCAGTAAGTAACCATATGACAAATAAATCCTTCAGGACTGGTTCTTTGATTACAGCAGGTCTTTTCACCAGCGGCTGTCTCTTACTACTGCCGCCCAGTCAAAGGGTTAAAGTTCAGCTGTATGATAACAACCCGCGGTGTACCACTGTAGACACAGACATGGTTGAAACAAGATAGTGGTAACAGAGAGGAAAACAGAGGGAGAGAGAGCAGAAATCTGATGGGCTGGGCTAAGTTGCTCATGGTCTGCCAAGCTGAAGTAATCCCAAAACTCATACGTGCGCGCTTTTGGCGTGGTTACTGGAGGCAGTGGGATGGGTGGGGCCCTGTTTGGAGTAGTATAATTGATTGTTGTCCGTGTACGAAGCTGGAGCGTCGGCTGAACAGCAGGAGATCATACAGCCTCCTAAGAAACAGAGTGCAGTGCCCACCCAACCAGAATATAGGGAGAAGCCAAAGGACATTAGTCCCCTCTCGTGATGAGCCGCAATAGGAAACCACACAGTGGAGACGATACCACAGAAAGCTGAAGAAACAATGACACGCGATTAACACAAAAATATGCTCGTTTTGTTGGTGCTTTTGCATCGAGGAGCTTACAGTAAGCGCTGATAATGGGAGGAAAATAAATCTCTACAATAACATACTGTAAATAAATATACTGTAATTATCCTAGCTCTTACTGTTGATTACAGTTCATCATACCTCAGCCAAAGAAAATATGGCTAGGACATATGAACAAATTCAAGGCTAATTAGATTTTAATGGTATCGTGGTCCCTGAAGAGGAAAACGAAGCATTTAATTTATTTCTAATTATTACATATTTGAAGCATTTTCCTCTGGGAGCGATACGTTTTTCTGAGCACATTTGACTATTTTACTACTATCATGCCTACCAGTTAACAGTATAAGGATTCCTCCGAGCACAGATCGTTTGTTCTTGGCGCTTTCTGGTTCATTTCCGAGGTTAATACAGGACATGGACAT
>JAZGTI010011946.1:4012-16173 GCA_036877585.1 Botia kubotai | reverse complement strand
ATTTCAGTCTTCCACTAAATCACCATAATAAAATGATTTAGTTTGACTGAAGGCAATGTCCTCAACAGACTGAAAAAGCTGACTGAAATAGTAATGTCTGTGTTTAAATATATTTAGACTTTGAGATGTGGGATCAGATTTGCGGACTTTCCCCTCTCGAGTCTTGCCACACTGAAAACACAGACACTTTCATTTGCAATGTGGCTGAAGTTTCAGCATAACTCAGATTCTTGTCCTGTTTAAATCATCATGCTGTTATTCCATTCACTTCAAAGCAATTTTCTAGTCTATAATGATTTCAAAATGATACAGTTATGTTTTTGTAATGGTGGATAAACTGGGTCAAGATTTCCCAAGATGCCCATAGGGCCATTTCCTGCCCATGCAAGCAGAACCAAGCTGTTTTGAAACCACTGAAAACAGAAGAACCGAGCAGGGCCTGCCAACAAATGGCTAAAGAAAAATAACTTTGAATGATGAAAGTGAACAGTGATGTTGTTACAGTGAACAACATCACACTACGTTATATGTGCGTGTGCACGCGCTTTAAATATGTAGTCATAAACCCTACACGGCGCCTCATATACCTGTCTTTAAAGAAGAAAATCTCTCCTCTGATCTGGGCTACAGCGTCAAATATGATGTTCTCGTTACATACGTCCATTGGCGTAACCGGTGGGATGTCACTGGGCAGTGGTTTGTCTGTTGATACACCTGCACAGGAAAGAACAAAGAGTGAAAAATACATGCATAAGTTAGACAAAGATAAAATACACATTGCATGCGTATCAATTGTATTTTATTTATGATTATTATAAACATTACAACATCCTTATGTCACAAGTACAGTAACTACATGAGTATACTTTTTCACACATACCGTACAGCTCCTGAATGCCTTTAACGTCATCATCAGACAACGTCAAGGTTTTGGTGAAAGTGTACATAGGGGCCATGAGAGCATCGGGGTCGTCAGAGTGTTCCAAACCAAGGGCATGACCAAACTCATGGGCAGCCACCAGGAACAGACTGTAGCCTGAGACACAGGAAAGGAGGCTGATGTATTATTTTGGCTAAACCCAGATAGCAATTTTAGATTACAAGAATGTTTCCATTAGGTAACCAAAATATTATTTTGAAAGATATTGGAATGTTCAAAATGTCCTGGGTTTTTTTTGACATTGCATTGACCTTATTGCTTGGTTATAGGAATGTTATTCAAACTTTTTTTATTTTTAAAATGCTCCACTAAACAACTTAAGAATAACATTTTGATATGAAATATAATGTCTAAAAAACGTTTTACTAACATTAGCAAGAACTTTTTGGGAACATTAGCCAACGTGTTGAGAACATTTCCTGCTAGCTGAAAAGTCACATTAAAAGTATTGCATCATAGCAAATTTAAGGAGTCGGGATGTGATTGAGTGACAGCAAAACATAAGGCCTATGATCTCATTCCCTGTGATTCACACATATGCTGCTCATATGCAGGAGATGGCTGTCTGAACCATGCCATTGAAAGAGTCCAATTGTACTGACTAAATTAAACAAACAATGAAACAAAACCGAAGTATCTGTATGCCACCTTGATCAGGACAGAAGCCCCATTTGCGATCATCATCAAAGCTTTTGGTGACGGCGCACCACATCTTCCCATCGTTGCGTCCAGAGGTGGTGCAGGAGTCGTAGGTGTTACCAAGAAATTTAAAGGGGAAGACACAAGGAGCGCCCTCAGAATTACCCCCAACTGTTGACATAGCTGTGATGAGCACACAAAATTGTCACAATCTGGAGTTTTATAAGATTAGGCTGAATATAAAAACAAAACATTGAAAACATTAAACATTCTCAAATCATAAAATAAGTGATTGAATACATGGAAAAAAACATGGTTGTCTTACTGCAAAGATAAAACTGTCCACCACTTTAAAATGCTCGAAGAGTTAAAAGACGTGTGGAGGTGTATGTGTTTTTTTTAAATCTGAGGTAAACCTAAACATTACCTGTTAGGTCATAGCATTTAAAACTACAGAACTGGAGCTAACAGAGACATTATAGAGGTTTTTCTGAGTCACACAGATCCTAAACTCAGAACTCAGAAGTCTCAAAATGGAGTCACACCGGTTTCAAAGCTATTTTGTCTGAAAGCTATTTTGTCAAAGTGGATCTGAAATAAGGAGCTTCTTCTCTTCTGTGATATAAAGTGATGGCTTGCACAACTGTTATCGTTCAGGCAGACTCTTTTATTCGGCATAGACACTCACACAAAAATAGGAAGAGAGCGCTGCATTCCCAAGGAATTACAACCAGATGAGGATTCTGTGCTCCTGGCTTATCTAAGTCAGCCAATGACCCATTGCAAAATATCTTGTAATAATGAGAGATAACCCGAGACCATTCGCCTTTATTTGATGCAACATTTAATTTTGCATCTGGTCACGCTAAAATGTGAAACAATGCAGCCCAGGACGTTATATGGTTTTAAACAGAAAACTGTTATTTAACGTTATTTAATATATAATGAAAAGTATGTAAAGTAACCTGCAATTTTACCGTTCAAACAGAGATGGCGGTAGAGAGGCAAACATGCTTTAAACTAATCTTTGAAACATCAAAAGGAAGATCTTGCACACTTGCCTGTCTCAGGGCAGAATCCATAGCTCTTATCCTGGTCATAGTTTTCGGTGGTGGCACACCAGCGGTACCCATCATCTCTACCTGAGGTGGTGCAACCATCATATTTCTCGTCTTGGAACGTGAAGGGGAACTTACAAGGGGCTCCATTTGCATTTCCACCCAATGTAAACAACACTACAACACAGGAAAGAACATTGGTTTCCCAGGCAACACATGTCGTGATCAAATGTATACCCTGAATGCACCATGAGTCACTCTGCATTAAAGCGTCTGTCAAATGCATAAATGTACAGTACAATAAAACATACTCACGCTCATGAGGGCAGAAGCCATACTTCCCATCGTCATCAAAGTTGTATGTTGTAGAGCACCACAGAAATCCATCGTCTCGACCCTGAGAGGTGCAGGTGTTGTACTCCTTCCCCATGAACAAGAACGGAAACTTACAGAATTCCCCTTCGGCATTACCATACTTAACCTTCACCACTGAATCAAGAGAGAGAGAGAGTCTTTTGTACAGACATTCATTGACCTTTGATGAACTTCTACAACATCTAAAGATCTGTCAAGCTTCTTATATGAGATTCACATCTGATCCATCTTCTCATCAGAGGCAAGAGATGGTTAAAATTCCGATTTATATTATAATTAATACCTTGTCCCTCTCCTAATGTCCACAGCTCATCATCATCAAAGTGAGAGTCTCCTCCAATACCAGGTCCAGGAGCGAAGGCGTGAGCAAGCAGACCGTCTTTCCCATCAAACGGGTAACCATCCCCATGTTCTACAGACAATGACATATTTGACATAGTATTGAAAAGATAAGAACTTATGTCACATATGATTAAGAGAGCATTGAATGTACATGTACAAACAATAAACTTGAAACTTCAACTGATTAAACAGATCAGAAAGATGTAGATCAATGATTTTCTGGGCTACCATTTCGGCCAAAGTTAATCATGATGTCAGCTTCTCCTTCTGTGATCCTGCTGAAGTTTAGAGGTGTGACATCACTCCAGACCTTAAACGCACGGTAGAAAGCGTCATCGATTGTTTCTTCATCCAGATCCGGGGTGTGACCTAAGATTCTGTGGAAGGATAAAACTAGCAATCATTTCATGTCGTTGTGTTTCCTTGAAACTCAATGTTTCTGAAGTTACAACAAATTCTAATTAATCCATTGACTTTTTGATCTGCATTGTTAGATTTGTTGAATAAGATGCCACATGGACCAGACCTGGACCAACATGGACCAGACCTAATTAAAAGGTCTAGCTAGTATTGGCCACACTTTAAATCAGCGCTGGTCAGTAAAAAGTCATTTTGGCTTCTCATTTATTATTATTATTATAATTGTTACTACTTTTGTTTATATTACGCCTAATAAACTTTCATCTCAGTAAATTTTTTAAAGATGGTGACTTAGACTCAAGCTGATCTGGTTTCAGCACACCACATATGAATACTTTATCTCTAAAAATGTTTGTAATATGTCTATGAGAGGAGCTATTTAGAAGGTTTTTAGGAGAGGTGTTACATTATTATTAACTGATTACCAAGATAAATGTTTACAATTACATATATTGAGTGATTATGTAATATTTCTAGATGAGCAAAGCTTATACTGGCAATAAAGCAGGGACTGAGACATTTTTTCCATCAACCCGCATACTGGGCCTAAAAACTGGTTTAAAAAAACATACTTGTGGTCATGACTCATTTATGGGAAACCAGGGCATGTAGACCAGAAATACTCCCAAGCTTCCAATTCTGTCTTCATGTCTCTTACAATGGGACTGTTAATGAATAAAGCATTAACATTCTACCACATATGTGCCACTAAACAGTCTTTTTTTAGTTTAGCACTTTTTTTTGCACAATTTTTTTGCAGTATTCAGAACCGGTAACAACATGTAGTCAGTTTACATTTGCTGTTCCTTTTGAAGGTCCACCTCCATATTTATTGTGCAACACAGTCATAAAGGTCCTGCTGGGAACATTGTTTTTTGCTCTGTGTTGTTCTGACTGGCTTGCTGAGTCATTCAAAGATTATTCTATTCTCAATCCCATAAGAAATACATTTTTGTAACATTAAATAATTTTGGAACTGAGGGATTTCGACAGATTTGGAAAGGATTTCTTTGGTCAAAACAGATATACAAGATATTTAACAATACATTTTATATTTGCATTCCCTGAGAATCAAACTCATGACCTTGTGATGTGATCTTGTTGCCAGCACTAGGTTCCACCAGCTGAGCTAGATTAATGTTATTTCTGATATGTTAACTGTAGTAGCCTACGAGTAGCTGGCACACAGTGGAAAGCCATACACTAGCTGGGCACTGTCTGGACTACACACACACACACACACACACACCTGTAGGTGATGCTTCTCTGCTCCCACTTGGGTCTCCTGTGGAAAAAATTGTAATTGGCCACATCAGGAACTCCACATCGTGGCTTCTTCATGATCTCCACTGTCTGCTGGTCAATCTCCCCAGTTTCAGGTAAAGCAAAAAACTTCTGCATCTTCTTCAGCGTGTCCTTCAACACCATCAGATTACACCTGTCTTTTGGGCAGCCATAGAACTTATTTAAGTAGTGCTGTGGAAGACAAAGGTGCAATAGAAAATGAAAAAAAGGAACAGAAATGAAAACACTGCTCACTGTCTTCCACATTTTCCCCAACCTATCAAACATTATATTGTGTTCCTGTGGTTTAGATATGTAACAGTGCAAAGAGTAGACTGAAGGGGAAAAATGACATACCGCACAGTTACACTGAGTCATGCAAATGTTGATGAATTTCACAGAAAAGCAAACATGACAAAACATCACGTATTTCATATAAGGGGCAAATCAAGGTATTTATATTTTGTTGAGAATGATTTTAATAATAAACTTCAACCACTACTGACATATAAAAAAAGATTCTGACGTTTAGATGGCTTTGAAATCTATAGTTAAAAAGCACACTCACCAGGGCCACCTCTTTGTCTGTGCGCAAAGTATCATCTCCTGGAAACCTTATGATGGGTGAGGGCGCAGCAAAAGTTTGCAGGGAAGCAAGAAACTGCACGAGGAAAACTTTTAGGACAAAATGCCTACAGCTGAAAAACTTATAGCACACCATTTTGGTCCGGTTGAGAAATTCCTGTGTTGAAATAAGATGGTAAACAGGCTGACCCTTTACGACGTGTGCTGCAAGCTTCAAGTTTTTCCGACTGCACTGCAAAAGTTCTTTCTTTTCCTCAGCGACACATCCTGCTTCAGTGGTTTGTGGAATATGTTCTGCTTGCACACGCACTTTTCTGATGCTGAGCGCTGGGACTGCGCAGCCTCCAGATCCAAGAATTTAGGAGAGCAGTGAAATAGGAGACGCGTCAGCGGGAGCGCGCAGAAAGATGTCTTTGCGCGCGCACCATGCAATAACAGAGTCTGGACGTTTGACGAGATTGTTCTGACAATAGTTTTGTTTTGGTCAGTTGCTCCCAACATAAATCAAATACAACATACAGTACAGTACTGCAAAGTAAACTTCGTTTGCCTTACTGTACTTTATGAGCTTGTATGAGCTTACTAGTTTACCAAGCAATATAACAAAATGTGTTAGCGAAAACATTCAGGTACATATACCATACATATATCAAAGATGTTGGTTGGTCGGTTTCTTGCATAATAATAATAATAATAATAATAAGCGTTTCTTTCTGTGTGTGTGTGTCTAATTTGAATTTTCTTGTTAACATGTTCAGTTTAATATTAGTAAAGAGTTTAAATCAATCAGAATCGCATCCTTCCACAATTAACGTCTGCAATATTAGCTTAAAATAATGGTTTCTGTCATCTGTTTTGTTCTAAAACTAGCCTTTACTTGGTTTGGCATTTCTGGTTAAAGAGTGTGTGGTTTGTGTGAATATTAACGTACTGTTTGTACAGACATAATTCCCAAGATGGGTGGGCTCATTTTTCGTGTTGCGTAATATCCGGAGTTGAGAAACGTGAAATATTCTAGGTCGATTTCTGTTTAACGGTCAGTTTTGATGTTTACCTTTTGAATTGGTGAATGTACAAGACGTTTCGTACTCACTGATCTTTAATGAAGGGCCGCATTACTTATAACGTGATAACTTTGAAGCCACTGCCGACACGACTACAGTAAATATCGCCCATTCATTTACCATTTTAATGTGTTACATCTGCACGTACAGCCTTACGATGCAACACAATTCATAGTTAATTCGAGTGCCAGGAACACGGGTCATTTTAGGTCATCGAAAGGCCGATGGGCCAGGGAAAGTAAAGCCTTCCCTCTGGTGGCGTTGTCGTGAAAATACATTTCAAAGTAATCGGAAAGTTTCACAACATTGCCCTAAAAGGGAACTGCAGTGAAATTCATGTTAATACATCTCTGTCATCTTGTATTAACATTTTATCAGTATTATTAAATAACTGTCCAGACAGGTAGAACGTATAAGATTATGATTAAATCAGTTTGCTTCATGTGTTGTCTTTGACGTGGCTTGTGCTAACTTGACATATTAAATTATCACAGGTATGTCTAACAGTAATATTGGGCATATGTCAAGATGTGATAAATAATACGCTGTAAATGCAATACATAGGAATTATTACGTCTGCGTCCTTGAAATGAATAAAAATCATCGTTGGTGAGCCCTCCAGTGGTAGACATAGGCCCTTACATGCTTTGTTGTGTTCTCAATGGGTTTGTTGAGCTTCAGCTGGCCTGCAGTTCGCCCCTGGATTTACATCCACTCCTCTTGACATCTTTCTGTTCTCTCAGGGCTTTGAATGTGTCTGTGCGTATGAATGCACAACAGGCATAGACTGAGATGATAAAGTTTGATTTGTATGCAAATTGTTCCTTTTTTCTGCATGTGTTGACTGCCAGAGATCCTTTACTTATAGCTCACTTTCTGTATCTTTCACAAAAACACACACATATGTTGGGTTTTCATGATTAATAGGGACATTCCATAGATGTAGTGGTTTTTATACCGTACAAACTATATATTCTATCCCCTAACCTAAGTCTAACCCTCACAGAAGCCTTTCTGCATTTTTAAATAAAAAAGGTCATTCTGTATCATTTATAAGCTTATTTCTTTTGTTCCCACAAGGGGGACATTTGGTCCCCACAAAATAGTGAATACCAGTACACACACAATTTCACCACCAGAATGCAAAAGCAAACTGATTCATCTGTTAGTTGACAAAACATTTAATCAACATCCCTGGCAGAGTTTAAAAATTAATAGGCTACATTCATAAGATGACTCTGTAGGACTTAGAAAAGCCTTTGACAAAGTGAAAACATATTTTCACTCTCTCCGGCATTTCTCTCTACTTAGTTTGTCTGGGCCAATCTTTGTGTCTGTTCAAAGGCCCTCACTCCCTCTCTTGCACACACACTTACACATTCTTCATGTTGTCACGCATGTAATGTCCAGCTGGCCCTTGCTTTTCTTGAACCAGCAATCTGATCCCTCACTCCAGAACTTCCAGCTGGTTAAACCAGGCCCAGCTGGTTCTGGGGGGGGGCTTCAGGGTTTTGGGAATTCATTTGGGATCATGTTAGAAGTTCTGTCAACACATCAGTCCATTTGGGACATGTTCTACCGTGTTTATGTGTGCCACTGAGCTGTGACCTGTCCCTGCTACAGGGAGCACTTTATGTGGTCCTGTTCCAATTTGGATGTAAAAGTGTGCATGTGCACTACAAAGTGAATGAATTTTTTAATAAAGAGCAAGTGTACAAGTCTGACCTACAAAGTGAATTTCAGTGTTGTTTATTTGGAATCCTTTCTAAATCGGCATGAAATCGGTGGAAGTACTTTTTGTTTCAATGCTAATTTTTAGGTGACTATGTTACGTAAATATGTTACGTATGAAAAGGGCTTTTAATATTTCTGAGCAAAAGGCTTATTTGAAATACTTGTTTAGTATTATCTAATGAAAAAGGCTTGTGTATGCTGTTAAAGTTACATACACATAGCACAGCGATGGAAAACAAATTATTGAACATAAAGCCATAATCTACAGTATAGTTTATTAATGCATGAATTAACAATCTTCTCAAACGCTTCGTGTTTATTAAAAAGTTCTGTAGGTCATGCAGGCCTCAGTGATTCCAGGGGCTTTGGGTTGATTGACGTTTTGCTCAGAAAAATGGCCCAGAACAGCATTTGTGAATGATTTTGATTTGGCACTTTTTTCGCATGCTTGTTTACAAGCTTGCACTCAAAAATAAACACTGATGGAGTAACTTGTTTCATAATAATGAAGTGGGCGCGCTGAGCATCTCGTGTGGTGCCTCTCCACCTCAATAATAGGTCAAAGGGTGCATTTCAAAAATTAATCACATTTCTTGGCAGTCGGAAAGGTTAGCCCGTTGCTCTTGCAGATTCATTCGGAGCGCTCTGATCGGCGGAAAATCTCGGCGGAGATGAGCGGAGCAGCCTTTGATGAGACAAGCATTTAAATGATTTGTGTCTTTATAGTTATAGGACACGCGTGTGCGTATTTTTCACCGTCGTGAGCGCGCTCAGCAAGCGAGCATGGAAACAAGTTCGAGAGATTGCTTTGCTTTCGCTGTGTGTCCGTTGGCTCGGAACACATACATGCATGTTTTCCTCACAGAACAATCAGACCGTATCTGACAGTTAGATTAGTAGACAACAGTCTTCATCTAACTCAGACATACTCATAATGTCATTGGCTGTGGAAGCAGACAGCGGTGTAGATGAATTTACAGAGAAAACTTAACTCGCCCTCCTGGCTGTTTTTGTTTACCTTAAACCAGTTTGAAATGTTGATTTTTTTTCATACAATTCTGTCAAAGGGCATGTGAATATTAAGATGAAATATTTATGTGTATCCTAAATTGCTTTTAGTTTTTTCTTTCTAGTTATTCACATATTATTACATGTGTGTTACTTGTTGCGTGTACTTATAACTACATTAATGTCTACTGAGCATTAATACCGACCTGACATTAATGTATTCATACATTTACTGTCTATTTTGGGCGTTTGTTTATGAGATTAGTTTACTGCAGGTTTATTTCTAACATAGATGAATGTGTTTTAGTTATGCGTGCTTAAGGATAGGGTTCGTTTGTGTGCTTAATGTGTGCTTAGTCCCGCTGTCCTTGATTGTCAGGTAAGCACAGTTAATCAGCTTTGTCTGTGTGGTTGCAGTATGAGCTGGATTTCAGTTTATATGATGTTTATCTGTGACACAGATGGCCTCACATCAGATAGCATATTTCTATACCTTATGGATTCTATAACTTATGGTATAGAAATATGCTATCTATAAGCAGCCATGTTCTCTGTTTTTGTTTTCTCCCCATTACAGATTGCATGTTCCTTATCTCCAAACAATTCATGTTTTCAGAATGACCCTGCTTAACATTACTTGCATAGAACATGTAATACACACACCAAACACAGTTACATTTACAATTACATTTACATTTAGCAGATGCTTTTATCCAAAAGTGACTTACAAGGTGAGGAAAACAATAAAGCGAAAATAAATGATAAAGCGACTTTATCAAGCAGTTATACTTTATCACTTTACCAGTTAAAGAGCACTAGATAGATAACAGAGATGGAAAGATTGCTTACCTAATCCTTAGAACACATAAGCCCCCTAGTGCCTAAATTCATATTTTCCTTTTTTTCGTTTTCCAGCATTTTTCTCTTTTCCTGTAAGTCCCTGGTTATCACATTATTAGGCAGGGCTTTTAATAGGACCGGATTATGTTCTCTTTTGGTGGGTTATAGAGAGTCAGTGGTGGGTTATAGAGAGTTTTGGTGGGTCATAGAGTCAGACTTATTAATGTGAAAAAACCTGAAAACAGCAGAGTGACATTTGTTGCATAACTAGCGACTCTGTTGTGATGTGTGCATGTGTTTCGGAAACCGAGGATGTTGTTTAATCGACCTCCAGCAGGCGTCTTGTCTCCCCTCATTCCTGTTGCCTGTGATCTAAACTCTCCCTAAATGGCTTGTTCTCTTTTTTAACCACTACCTGGCACGCCATACCTCTTTATGTCTTCTCACTCACCCTCTTTCTTCCTCACATACTCAAACCTTTCTGTACCCTCTCGTTCTCAGCTCAGGATATTAAGCAGAACCTTTGTCAGGAAGCGGAGGCCCATGGGGTGTTGAGGGGAAAGAGACACGATTACCGGATCATTTTTCAGAGTATCGGTTAAACAGCCACACAGTTAACTTTTCAGACGGCTGTTGCCAGACGCTTCTAATTTTAGACATAATTGTGCAGTAAAATATGTGTTTTTGTAACAAGATGCATTTACTTGAGAAGCAAAGTGACACAAAGGGTTGTTGTGTCAAGTTAAACGCTAGAGGGGTAAGAAAAAGTAGCTGTAAAATAATGTCTTTAAATATGATTTTGTATCTTTTATGGATGATTACGTATTTGTACTGGTAAACAAGAAAAAAAACATATTAGGGAATTTTTTCATGTAGTTTTGTAGTAAGACATTTTTAAATGGATGATCGTGCAACTAAAATAGTTAAAAGTCTTTCAGTTCATTTAGTATAAATGTATGAATGTGTGTGTACATATATATATTTCCCCTGAATCATTATTATTCTAGTGATCTTGTCAACAATGTTTGGCCTGTAAAGAAATGAACTTTGTCTTGTTAAGTACAGCAATGCATCAAGCTTGCAGATTATTTAATGATATGCGTATTTCATATTGTACGAGATGAATGCATTTATATTTCATATTTTTTTAACTTGTCCTGTCTGACCGTCTGTAAGTATTAAGTCTCAGTAAGATTAATCTCTTGATCCTGTTGGAATCGGAAGCAGATGTTTATCATAATGCATCTATGAGTAAATAAGGTCTAGAATCAGAGCATTATCCCCTGCATTATTTTGTATATCTCGCACCATTGTCACAATTGTGTGTGTGTGTGTGTGTATGTAAATGGTTGGGGTAGCGTATGCCCAGACATTTGCTAAGAACAACATTGTGAATATCAGTGGTGTATGAAATTGCTTGCAATGTCTCTGGATCATAGTGGTAATCAATTGAAAGCTCCTTCCCCTTGACAGGGATCAGTCCTGATAGGAAAGCATGTATGCATGTGTGTGTCTATGTAAGAAATGGGGCAATTGGAGGTCCGTTTAAAGAGAGAAAGCAAAGGTCAACCTTATGATGACCTATATGACCTATATACAGGCATATGCCAGCCCTTCCCACATCAGCTTGTCATTTATAACAGTTCATCATTCCAATGTGATAAGAATGACTCCGAATAGCCAATGGCTTAAATCCGCTTGAGTTTAGCTGTAATGTTGTCTTTTGTTATGTCTTTAATACATATATATATATATATATATATGATGTATTCTCATCGCAACTGTTGGACTTTTCTCTAGTCCTGCATGTTCAAAAATCGGACAGAGGCGGAATTGAAAGTTCAATCTTTTAATGAAGCAAATGGATAAAGC
>JAZGTI010011945.1:0-11638 GCA_036877585.1 Botia kubotai | reverse complement strand
CTTGCCCGAGCCTATCTCTCTGCTCCATGTACAAGTGTCGAAAGTGAGCGCTTGTTTAGCTTGGCTGGACACGTGGTAGATGAAAGGAGAAACCGATTAACTGGTGACAAGGCAGAAATGCTTCTCTTCATTAAGAAAAATTTGCCATTAATGCTCAAGTAATAGCATTTAGTACTTTGTTAGTTATGTTTTATTTCTAACATTTTCAAGGCACAAAGCACTTTATTTTGTTAGTTATTTTATTGCGTGAAGATCCTGTAATGTTTATAAATTTCTTTTTTTATAAAAAAAAATTACATTGAGAAAGATTTTTGTTAGTGACAGGGACTCTACTATGTTAGTGACAGGAACTCATTTTATACCTTTTAAGTTATTTTGTTGTAAAAAGATCCTGTAATGTTTAATAATTTCCTTTATTATAAAATAAAAAATGTAATTGAAGAAAATATTTTTGTATATGCTTTCATTACAGTTCTTTAAAAAAAAAATCGGAACCGGAATCGGCAGGTCACACTTACTGAAAAATCGGAATCGGCCAAGAAAGTTGCAATCGGTGCATCTCTATATAGTACATGTTCTTCTCCAGTAAACAGTTAGTGCACTTCATATTAGCCCAAACTATATAAAAGTTTGCATTTTTCACATTACCATTGAGGGGTGCGTTTTACCACAATTAAAAGGGTGGTACTGTCTGGCACAATAAGAAGTGGTACATCCAATCAAATTTTAGAATATCCATTTTAAAAAATAAAGGTGTCTGCCAAAATTCACAAATGTAAGCGCCAATAAGAATCCACAGAAAAGACTTGTTAAAGCTGATTAAATCAACACTGTTTCAGTAAAAGTGTTACATAGGTGACAAAAATGTGAGTACAAACAAGTCAAAAGTGATATAACCATTTGACAAGGCTGCCCAACCATTCTTCTTATATGACAGTAGAAGTTGTAAGTGCCTGTGTAAAATTATAAAGCATTTGCAGGACAAGAACCAATTTTGAGACAAAAGTACAAGTTCACAACTGTCTTAATATTTAAATGGCATAACAATTATTTTAAAGTAAATTAAGTGAATTTGTAACATTTATAAGAATAGCTACAATAACTAACAATAAACATTACTTTAGCCCAGTATTCTATTATTTACACACCACAGGTAGACTGGAAGTACATGCTTGTATCTGTATTTAGTCATAATTAAAATAAATATTCTATAAATGTTACAACTGTAGTTAGTAGTTAACTCAATAGCAAGATGTAAACAATTTCAAAAGTGATGTTTTTTAATTATATTGTTATTTACCTGAAGCAGAATACAGTGAAATACAAATTAAATTTAATATACAGTCAATCACTATTACCTTGAGATTAAGCCAAACACATTACCAAACACCCATCCATGACCCATTTTTAATGCCCTGGCTGACGGAAGGAGGTTCTTACCCAGGATTTGATGTTACATGGTCCACCGTCCCTTTAATGTGGTACAGTTGTCCTGTCCCTTTAGCAGAAAAACACCCCCAAAGCATAATGTTTCTGCCTCCATGTTTGATGGTGGGGATAGTGTTCTTGGGGTCATAGGCAGCATTCCTCCTCCAAACACCAGTTGAGTTGATGCCAAAAAGCTCGTTTTTGGTCTCATCTGACCACAACACTTTCACGCAATCATTCAGATGTTCATTGGCAAACTTAAGATAGGCCTATACATGTGCTTTCTTGAGCAGGGGGACTTTGCGGGCGCTGCATGATTTCAGTCCTTCACGATGTAGTGTCTTATCAATTGTTTTTCGTTGTGAGACATCACCACACACCAGAAAGAAGAGTTTCCTCCCCCAGGCCATCAGACTCCTGAATTCTCATGAATTCGATTTACACACACACACACAGTCAGGACTTAAATTCAACTTTTTTTTCACACATCTCTGTACCGTACTCTGGTGTAGTGTTTTTGTATTATGCTGTCTACAGAGTTCTGTAGTGTTTTGTACTGTCTATTTTACACTTGTCTCTCATCTTTGAACTGTCCACATGTTTCCACTTTGTTATTTCATTGTAAGGTTTGTACTCTCTGCACAAGTTTGCACACGTGCACTTATGTGAAACCGTGTGATCTACTTAGTCCCTTGTCTAATCCCTTGTAAGTAGTGATCTCTTTCTTAGCACATATTTTAAAACGCATATCTAAAATATTTGGTTTAAAATCAGAATCATATGAACCCCATTTCAATACATTTACAGAATCCTTTAGATTATAATCCTTAATAACCTCAAACCAATTTTTTAAAGTTACCTTAATCCATTGATTTTATTTTTTATTAAATTCACGTCTGCAATTATCGCTTGAATAGGAATCTCACCAAACCAATCATTCTCTATGTCCTTCCATCTTGCTTGATATTCTGGATTGCACAGACTTTCAATCTCAACTGCCCAGAAATATTTTTGCAAACATGGAAAGGCCATCCCTCCCTTTTCTTGACTTAGCTGCAGGGTTTTAAATTTTACCCTTGGTTTCTTGCTTTGCCATATGAATCTGGAAATCAGTTTATCCCACTCTGAGAATTGCTTTTTGGGCAATAGGCAAAAACTGGAATAAATAAAGCAGTCTCAGAATTATGTTTTGCTTGACTGAATCTACCCTAGATCTCATGTTGAAAAACGGTTAAAGATTCCATCTTGCAATGTCAGATTTTTTTTTTATTAATAGGGCCATAATTAAGCATTTCTAAATTGTTCATATCTTTGGGGATATTTATTCCTAAGTATTTAATAAATTTAAGATCCCATTTTAAAGAATAATCCTTTTTAATTTCGTTTGGGGGGTTATAATTAAAGGTCAATAGTTGTGTTTTTAGAATATTCAATTTAAGTCCTGAAAAAGACCCAAAGGTTTGTAATGTTTCGAATAGCTCAAGCAACGACACGGTTGGATCTCTTAGATAAACTAATATGTCATTAGCAAGCAGTGTCAGGATCGTGTTTTGCCAGGATCCTGATACAGTCTATGTAAATAATGTGTCAGAGCGCGGGGTTTAGACTCCGACTCGTCCTGTCTTAGAACGAGAAATCATGTCCGAAGAGTTTTTCTCAGCTCTTTCCGGAACGCCGTAAATCCTGATGTTTGACCGTCTGGCTCGACCCTCTTGGTCATTTAGCCTGGCTTCAAAGTTCAAAGTTCCGTTAGCCGTAGCATCTCGTCCAGTACATCTACCGTGTTTTGAATTCGAGTCTCCGCTTCATCAATTCTGTTTTCATCCTCTTCAATTCTTTTATTAGACTTGTTCAATTCTTCTTTTAAGTCCTGAAGTTGTTTGTGGCTGTCTTGTCGAA
This sequence comes from Botia kubotai, assembly GCA_036877585.1. Lineage (NCBI taxonomy): Eukaryota > Metazoa > Chordata > Actinopteri > Cypriniformes > Botiidae > Botia > Botia kubotai. The sequence continues at coordinate 8,311 of JAZGTI010011945.1, read as the reverse complement.
AGTCCTTAATCTCGTGAAGAATCTTCGCCAGGCTAATTTGATCTCCCTCGTGTGCTCACGCTAATTTAAGTACGTTTGGGTTATTTTCATCTTCTTTTGTAGTGTTTTTTCTTGGTCTTCCCCTTGTCTCCATACTTGCCTCATCCATAACTCTGTCAGCACTTAAAAGTTGTTAATATCTAGATCTGGGGCACCGACATCGGGCAAATTGATTAATAGAATTGAATTGATTCATTCTATGTTGTACAGGTAGAGTTCTATAGTGTGTAAAGGGACTTCATTTTTTTCTTATGAACACAAAGGTTCCAATATGTCTTGACGCATTCACAAATTTTGACATCAGCCTTGTCTGTCTATTACAGAGTTTGTCTAACTATTCAAAAATGTATTTAGAATATAATAATTGTATATATTTTATATATTTTATATAAATTATTTAGAATATAATAATTTTAGAATATAAAAATTTAAAAAATATTTAAAGTGTCATTTTCACAGACTGAAATTGAGACTTGAAAATAACCTTTTTCTTGTATCTATCATTAGTAGAAAAATGTAATTAACCAGTAAGGGCATGAAAACTCTTTTTGAGTTTATTCTAAAATCCACAGGACCGAAAATTCCTATAGTTAAAATGAAGCTGTTTACATTTTTAATTAACACTATCATCAGGCAGTCATGTACTTTTCTGTCTTTACAAACTTGCTCAGCAGTTTTCTCCACTGGGATCCGACTTGGAATGACACAGCATGATAAAATCACTGTTTCATGCTCTCTCACCCCAGAGGGAACACAGCTCATCGGCTGTACCCCTGGTAAGTTTGTGTTTACTGTTTACTTCAGTGTTTCATCAACACATTGCTCTCTGAGAGCTCTCTCCAGGAATATACTCAAACTCATAGACTGAACCTTCAGGATCCAATATGTATCTAAAAGACAAAATTATGCATGCAAATTTGTTGTTCATTACATCATTTATATATCAGTACAACAGTATGATTGTTACAGTAAAAAACATTTTTATTTTAGTCCATATTGCATTTGAATTTAATTGTGGAATTGATTTTCAAAAATGTACATTTAGCAGTGTAATATATGGGTAAATGTAGTTAATTTTCAGAGGCATTATTTGGGTTGCTTGACTGTTAGTATTGCTAATATAAGGAGAATTAATATTGGAAGAAACCTTTAAACTTTGGTATGAAACTTGTCGCACATTGTTTTTTCTTTCTTACTCAAATTGTGATTTGTTAGGGAAATTTGCTCTGTTACTTTGAGGAAGCCAGGCCAGTTCACCTCTTGTTTGTCCAGGACTCCACCTACACCATGCAAGCCCTAAAGGGGACTTCATGGACCTTGCCTTCACCAGGAAATAGGGCATCCTGGCTGTTCCTCTTTCTACTCCAATTCCTGCTTGGTCCCTGTCTGGTTGCCCCCATACCACCTTTACTCACCCTAACCCCTGTAAGTCTTGTGGTCTTAGGCAATACCGTAAGGTTGTTGTGCTGTACCTCTTTGAGTCTCTGAGAACTCCAATTATTTTGGGGCACCCATGCAGCACAACCCTCATGTGGATTGATCTGGGACTTCTGTGTTACTCTGGGATCAGTCTTGTCTTGAGTCTTGCCTGGGTGCTGCCCCTTCTCCTGTCTATGTGTCTTCTGTCTTGCATGTTGAGGCAGCCGATCTAATTGAGGTCCTGTTAGAGTACTGCGTTCTTTAGTCGGTCTTCAGAAAGTCCCGAGCCACGTCATTACCTTCCCACCGTCCCTATGATTGTGCCCTTGACCTGCTCCTGGGCACTTCTCTGTTCAAGGGTCGTCTGTACTCCCTTTCTGGTTCAGAAAGAGAGACCATGGACAAATACATTCAAAAATCTATCAAAGCCAGTCTCATCCATCCCTCCTCCTCACCAGCTGGTGCGGAAGTTCCTTCATTCGAAAGAAGAACGACTCCCTATGACCCTGCATTGACTATAGAGGACTTAACGACACCACTGTCAAAAATAGGTACCTCCTACCTCTGATGTCATCAACCTTCAAGCTTCTGCAGGGAGCCTGGGTCTTTACCAAGCTAGACCTCCGCAATGCTTACCATCTTATTCACATCTGGGAGTGGGATGAGTGGAAGACAGCCTTCAACATCCCTATGGGATACATTGAATACCTGGTCCTTTCCTTAGGTCTAACCAATGCACTTGCTGTCTTCCAAGCTCTTATCAAATTAGGCTGCCCCTGGGTAAGTTGCGCCACTGGTTGGGTTAGCACACCTCTTCTTGGTCTGAACGGACTATAAGGGAGTACATGAGGGTGAGCTAATGGCAGGCCCAATAAGCCATTTTAACTTCACCCTTTCCTGGGGGATCGAGCACTTGGGGGCATGAAGTGCCAGTTGGGACCAAGAGTGGTGGTTGTTTATGTCGGTTGATGCCACCCTGATGTTCTCCAGTGGGGTAATTTCCTTGAGGTTTGCTCGCCATCCAAGGATTTAGAGGCTGCTGGCTGCCATCCATCAGTTTGTTTTTTGTGGCCTTCCATGAGGTCCTTTACCTGCTGTTTAACTGCCATGTTCATCACCCTCCCAGTGTCCTGCTTCCATTGCTCAGCCACCTGGTTCCAGTTCTCCTTCCTCCATCGCTGGAGTGCAGGTGCTACTATCTGTCCGCTGGCTAGCATTGTATATGGACTGTCTCTGGCATTCTTGTCTCCTGATTCTCTATTTTTAAAAAACTGTTTTGAGCCTGTGACTAAATCCCTATTTAGTTCCTGACAAATTGTGCATGTAAATATGGACTGTATTTCTTGACAACCACAACTGGAATTCAGTGTGTAGCTGAAGGTCATCCAATTAGTATCATTTAGTGACCATATTCAGCATTTGATTTAAATATATATTTTTAAATAAAATAGAACTATTTCAATTTAATAGAATGTAACATCTAAAATTTTCATTATCTAACAGTACGCCATGAAATATTCATAGGGTTTTTAAAGAGTGCTAAAGCAAAATAGATTTTTTAACTTTCTTATAAATAATACTGTAACATAAACAGCAATTTCATAACCACAACATGACACAACATGAGATATATTACTATAAAGAAAAAGATCTGATTTTGATGTTCCTAAAACAAGAAATACAGACCTGTTTAAAGTCCAGGCATGAAGGCAAAGGACACTGACTCACTTTAGTTGCTCAAAACTGACATAACTTTTACAGAGCTTTTGTGAACGTTTTAGTTCTCTGACTGCAGTTCAGTGCCTATCTGGAAAATGGAGGTTTACCTTAATTATCTCTAGATACGTTTGTGAGTTATAAAAACAATATATGCCTGGATAGAATAATCGTTTGTCTGTGGCACTTGGGCACAAGAATAAACGTTTGCGTCAATCTCTGCCCACATATGCTGATGTGTGGTTTGCAGGGGATCAGAAAACTTTAGATGTGTCATACTGCACTGAGATAAATGTGTGTCCTGCCTGCTGTTATTTTCTGTATAAAAACATCACAGCTCATCCATTCATCCTTGATGAAAGCTCAATAATGTAAAATATGTAAATATGTCAATGTAAAATAATGTAACAGTCACCATCTGTTACTGGTTTTGTTAATACACTTCTGGTTGATATGTTCATAGCCACTAGAGGGACACGTGTAGCTCACCCTGTACTAGATAAAACAGAAAGTAGTAGAAAAAATGTTAGGTTCTGTTTGAAGCTGCCTCTTGGTTGCCTATATGGCCTACATCCAAATCCTGTTTGAGAAACCTTTTGTTTCCTGCACAAACAGGATTGTTTATTATATGTAGTTCTTGCTGAAGTACTGTGCCTACCTCTTTTTACTTATGGACAATTATATTGCTGAAGCAACTTCTTTGGTGTATATTGGAGCGGGTCCAAGACTCAAAGACAGAAAGTTTAGGACATCATCTTCAGCCTGCATAAATCTGCTCATCTACAGAAAAGACTGGTTACTTTTGTACTTTTTAGGAACTGTTTATGATCTCAACCTGTTGTGGACATTTCAATTTTTCACACACATGTACTCATACGCACGGTAAACTTGTTAAACTATATGTATGTATATATTTGTATGTGACTTGCAGTATTTGGGGTGTTGTGTCTGACAAATGTGTTAATTATTTAAAAACATGCAAAAAGAAACACCACTGTTGTCTGTGCATGTATTTATTTGGTTATGTAGCAAAGAAGGTGATTCTCCCCTTTTAAATTTTAGTAGTCTTACCAGTGCTTACCAGTGCTCATAAATAATTGTAATAAGTTTTGCAAATAGAAAGAGCAGATAAAAAAAACAAAGAGTATTACAAATATACAAATAATAAAATATTACCAACCATTGCTTACATTGACGATTGCATAAATTTTAGTCCACCTTAAATCTCGCCAGCTCCCTGTCGAAAATGATAAATCTTAGGTAACGCTTTAGATTACAACCCGCAAAGAACTGCTTAAGTATATTGAATTTACAGTGTACGTTTCTGTAATTATAGTGTACCTATAAAGAGCGTACGTGTAGGTAAAAGGGAACAACAAGTTACGTTTGGGTCATTAGGGGGTAACAAACCAGATAATTAACCTGCAACGAACAGTGTAAGTAAACTGAAGTTAGCGCATACCTTTTTTGTAATTATAATGTACCTATACCTATTCAGTACCTCCGTGTAGGTATAGGGGAATAATATGCAACGTTTGGGGAATAAAGGGGTAACAACCTTTTACAAATAATTTATACTGTAAGTATTTTAAAACTAAGGGGTACCCATTCTAATATTTAGTGGTATTATATGTATGACCTAAACAACAAACTTATGTTTATGAGTGATTTAGAAACACAATACACTTTTCATAATTTTATATTGGTAGCTTATTTTATTACAGACCTAGGTATTTTTTAACCATGGGGTAGGTCTAGAAATTGTATTATTAAAGGATAGATGGTGGAGATTATTGAACAACAAAACTGGACATCTAGTGAAATGAATTAACGTGTTTCTGTTATGATTTATAATTCATGAGTCTACTTACCTTATGAAAGATTATTTGTCGATCTCAGATGCACCAGCAACTTCCTAACGCCACTATCACCAAATAACATTGCATGATATACCATCAAGGTTCAATGCAGCTTAAAGCAAGCTTACCTCTTTCCAGATGTTTGCAGAAAAAAATGCATGATGCAACGTTTGTATTTCAGTGGATGTATACTGTTTTTATAGCAAAAAAAATTTAGAGAGTTTAATTTGGCCATCAAACAATTAAAACTACTGAAATATTTTTCTCTGTAATTACTGTGCAAATATAGTCTTGTTCTGTGTTTAAGTCCAACCTGTTCCTTCCTTATTCTGTGTAGTTAGAGGGTAAATACAACATTTGTGGGCTGTAAATTAAAGTGGTCCTTGTTACCCCCTTGTTCTGTGTAGTTACAGGATAAACACAACATTTGTGGGCTGTAAATTAAAGTGGTGCTTGTTATCCCCTTATTCTGTGTAGATACAGGGTAAATACAACATTTGTAGGCTGTAAATTAAAGTGGTGCTTGTTCTTTCCTTGTTCTGTGTAGTTACAGGGTAAATACAACATTTGTGGGCTGTAAATTAAAGTGGTGCTTGTTACCCCCTTGTTCTGTGTAGTTACAGGGTAAGTGTAACTCTTGCGGGCTGTGCAATAAATATACATAGAGACAATATGATATTATTTACGTTGTCACCTTTATTTTACAAACAAGTGATTTTAAAACACTTCTTTGTCTTAATCAAACAGTCTTTTTTTAGAATATGAATATAAACAACAAAATAGCACATTTTTTCCTTCCTGCTTTTCTTTTTCTTAACTTCCACTGAGGACTCTGATGGTGAGGAGTTGATGGAATCTCATGGGTCTTGCTGCTCTGCATTTTATAAAATATTAATAAATATATTCTTTTAGCAAGCTACACCTTTATCATGACAACAAACATTACTATCAAATCAAAGCTACTATGCTATCAAACCAAAATTACTATCCTATCACAGCTAACAGATCATATGGGAGATTGTGATCTTTTATAGTGTAGCGCAGCAGAAAAAGTAAATATAGGCATTATAGAGTTTAAAGTTTAATTGCATTTCAGTAAATGTTTACATTTAGTGTATACATCAAAATACAGTAGTCATTAAATGCTTCAAAGATTTAAAAAAAGATAAAACATTGTAAAACATTTAAACTGTACTTTCAACAATATTGACAAATATGAGGACACAATAAGATCATAAATAAACTGATGGTTTATGTGTGTGATTAATTTAAATCAGAATTAGATATTTTCACGAGAATGTATATTGTACAGTTATAAGGACACAGTTTGTAGCCATCTTTGTTGTGTGCAGTTACCATGGTTAATAGGGATGTAATGGTACACGTATTGGTAGATACCTTGGTAGCTTGGTAGTTTCTATGGGCCTCTATAAGACATCAGTCGTATTGGAGCGATGTGCGAAACCTCAGGTGCAAGTTTACTGTGCGTCTGCAACCGTAATTATGTGCATGCACAGTATTGTGGCATCTTTGAATAAGTGACGCAGTTCAAAACACTTATGTTACGTCTATGTCATACGTCACGTCGTGGTTTGAACTGCAAGAGGCATTACGCATTGTTCGTAACATCTGATAGAAACCACAAACAAAAAAAACTCACATGAACATAAATGTAATAATAAAAAATACTACCTACTTTTTAATCGACCTCGCACTGCCGTCCTTGTTCTGTCGTGGACCGGAAGGACTGAAGAAGACTTGTTGGACTTTAAACTTCTATGCAAAAACTGATCGGTGTATGAGTATCGCGAGACAGCAGACGGCACTGTATGCTTTTAAATCACTCTTGCAGTACTTTACTACTTCAAGTACAAGCCTACTGATTCTCCGATTCAGAAGTGTTGTAAATCAAGATGCCTCCCTAAAGCTCCGAATTGAACAGCAGTACCAGTACCACCAGCAGGATTTGTTCAAACTTTTGTTTGGCCATTGTTAATTGTTTCATCTCACCAGCATACAAACCATAGTTGGTAAAGCAGATTTTTTTACATTGTTAATAAATTGAGGCCACTGTCACGATTTAAAATTGTACGTTAAACCATATAATATTTATTTATCTGCTAACATGTTTTGTTAATTTCTTTATATGCATTTTTATGCATTCGTTTTATTCTTGTTCATGTCTGAATATACAGCAAACGTCCAATCGCGAATGTTTACCTAACGTTTACCTACTGTCGAATTCATTTTATATTTTAATTGTACTGTGTCTTTCATAGTCAGATTTTAGGCCCAGGACTGCGTCTACGAAATCTTCGTCTTTAACTAAACCTTTTACTTGTTGACACATTTTCGGGTAAGTGAGTTTCTTTCGCTGTCCTCTGTTCGTTTTGTAGTCATTTGTAGTTATTTCAACATTCGTTTTCTGTGTTTGTCTCCCTTGGTGTTCCTTATTGCCTTTCTAACACTTGTTTATTTAAAGTGAGGGTGTCCAAACTTGGTCCAGTTTAGTAATACTTTATTATGTCCTGCCTCCTTAACTTCACAATGTTTCCATTTCACCATCATTTACATGGCCCCTCGCTGGAGTTCTGCTTCTTTTTTTACTTTCAGTATCACAGTGCTCACACCCCTTACTTTATGGATTTATTACTTCAGCACACACACACACAAACACTGGTATTCCTATCATTATGGTGACATTCCAATGGCATAATGGTTTTCATACTGTACAAACGGTATATTCTATCATCCTGGACTAACCTTACCTCTAAACACTACATTTTCTGTATTTTTACATGTTCAAAAAAAATAATTCTGTATAATTAATAAGCTTTCTTTACTAATGGGGATCAAACAATGTCCCCACAAAATCAAAATTTCATGGTATTACTATAATTGTGGGGACATTTGGTCCCCATAACATAGGGAATGCTGCTACTACACACACACACACACACACACAAAACAAAGTTTATCAGATAGCCTGAAATTATTTGTTACAGTTGTTACAGTGCAACAAATTTTTGACATTCTTCAAACCATATTTCTGTACTTGTGATCACAGGTGACAATTGTAACTAATTTACACTTACATTTAGTCATTTAGCTGACGCTTTTATCCAAAGCGACTTACAAATGAGGCAACAGTGAATAAGTGCTATAAAGGAAAGGAAAGGACGTGACGTGACGTGAGGCCAAGTATGGTGACCCATACTCGGAAATTGTGCTCTGCATTTAACCCATCCAAGTGCGCACACACGCAGTAGTGAACACAC
>JAZGTI010011944.1:2767-16174 GCA_036877585.1 Botia kubotai | reverse complement strand
TTTTGAAATACAGTTTCATTAACATAATCAGGTCACTAAGAACTTCCTCAAAATGGGGAGACAAACAGGGAACTCAGCAAGCACTTACCGCTTATATTGAGGTCGTAATCTCCAGCCGTGATGACGCTGGCGGGAGACCCTTCAGGAGGCTGGCAAACGGAGACCGCCTGGCTGAGGAGTCTGTGCAGCTCTGGGGTCTGTGGAGGCCTCGTGTTGACCCCTGTCACACTGATCCGGAGACCCTTCAGCACAACCACCTGGTTATTGGGGTCACGCAGGTGACCTGCAGTAAGTTTGGAGATTGAATTGATGTCAGATTTGTAACAGAGCATGAACTAATAATTAGTTATTTCTGTGCTGTTATTCTAACGATCTAACAATGCTGCAAAAAGAACATTAGGGATCTTTATGTTACTATGAGGGGTGTAAAAATGTTCTGGGTTTATTTTGAAACTATGGCACGACAAATTAGACTGTGGGCTGCCATGTTTTATTAAATAGGACGAACTGAAATCTGTGATGATCTATGATGATGGTTAATGTTGATATTGTGGCAAGCCATCACAAATAAATCCACAAATCAATGTATGGGAAACCCTGTGTTGCTCACTTTACAACTCACTATTATTTACAATTTCACTTTTTGTTTCCACTATGAAGATCCAACATCATACAGGTTTGGTATGATAAAAAAGTGAGGAAATAAAGACAGATTTTTAATTTTGGGGCGAACTATTGTTTTAAAAGGAAAAAATGCAGTGATGTGACATTTCTTCTCTGTCTGCCAATGAATTTGTGAATAAATAATTTAATCATATCACTCAGCACTAAACACATACACACAAACAGAGAGATTTGTGTCCTGTCAGGTTCAACCAATTGCTAAGAACTGTGTCACCATTATTTGAGAATCTGTAACACAGCATTCTACTCATTATGTGAAAACGCACTTAGTATCTGACTACATTTAAAAACACAGCCGACCATGAGCAGTGAACCTCAATTGACCTGCAGGACCTTAAGATTCCCACAACAGCATGATTTCTGAATGGCTTATATAATTGATAAACAAGATGGAAGCTCAGCCTCGTATCTGTACATAACATGCATGGCCTCAGAGGAATATTTCATGCTTTAAGTGCAAGGTCACAGGTTCAAATCTTGCTTTACTGCCAATTCTTCAAACAAAACATGCATAAATCACCAATGGTTGCGTATTTGGTTACACTCTAACTTGTGATTTTTACAGCTAAAATAACTTGCATCTAAAAGAGTCTTAACTGCAATGATATGGAAGACCACTGAGAGGAGTTCGTTTTAAGGCACATTTATGTGAACCTGACAGCACTGCACAAACGAGTTGCTCAATCTGCGGCACCACTGTAAACAACTCGCGTCCTGGGATGAGCCAGTAGATCCGATTGCTTAAGATTATCCAGAATACTTCTTTAGACACAATGCTGTACTAGGCTGACGATTAACCGCACAGGCCCGATACAGGCATCTACTACAGTCGGTTTACTTTAGTGGACATGGGCTTTTAAATGTTCATCTATATGAGTAACCCGATCTCTGGTCTGTCTGGCTGTGACAATGATCACTACACGGGAGGAAAGAACAAACGAAGCTGATTGATTCCCTTTTTGTCATTTCACTCAGGCTGCGTCTTAAAACCTACTGAGCTACCTAGACAACATTTTCTGCCATCAAAGACATTCGAATCGAATCGAACCTAGGCAGCAGTTTAGAGCAATGGCCAAAAATGCTGTCAACGTAGGCAGCTTACTAGGTTATGAGGCAGCCTCTGTATGCGTGTGTAAGGGAGCTGTCCTGATCGCTAACATCGGTCTTGTTAAGTGACCAGTCATGTGCTGCTCCGGTTTGATGTCTGATCATCAGAGCTCTTACCCTCGGACGTCAGGCGGCAGAAAGGCCGCAGCAGCTCGGGGAAACTCAAGTTGTTTTTACGGGTCACTCTCTCCGCATCCTCGCTGCACAGGACGGCCACCATCGGCACGAACGAGTCCTGGATGAACTCCTGCACAGACTGCACGCACTGAGCCATGAGCGTCTGCTGTTGTCTGCTTGCTCACCGAGCTCACGGATCTGCTGCCGAGTTAAAACAAACAACTCCTTTACTGACAGCCGACGGCAGACATGTTGAAATCCACTGCTGCCTGCTGATCGATTTTTTTCGTAAGAGGCATTGCGGCGATCAGGTGATTTTACTTCCGTGATGAAATAAAAGTCCTACATCGTTGTCATAATAAAAGCCCCAGTGCACGGTGAAAAGTCCCCGAATATCTCCAAACACTTTGTCGTTGTCCTTAGATTTGCATATTAACGTATAATATTTTGTAACGTGAACAAACAAGATGCATACATAGACATATTTATGACAAATGTATTTTTTATAAAATTATTTTATACGACATTTCAACCACATGCATGTTTCAGTTTAAACATTTTAATTCAAAATGTTCAATATATAGAAAACATTTAAATTCATCTTTAATTCTAAAAGCAGACACAAAAACACAAAGTCTTCTCATTACCTTGTTTTAAAAAATAAAGTCAAATGTTTGACTGTAGTTTCTTTTATAGTGATACACTGATATAGAGATATCAGGATTATAAATAGTACACAATGAACTGGTACTGAAAGCAAAAGATGCTCTGAAAAGTCCCAGTACATTCTGAAGAGTCTGCGATGGAACTCTTCCAATTCAACTCTATATATTTCTACATATTTCTATATGTTTATATATGTCTACATACATTTCTATACATGTAGATGTTATGTTATTATGTATCACATTGAACAAGACCTCTTCATTCAGATGATAACAGCTTTGTCATTTAACATGTAAAACCTTTATAGTTTTACACAGATGCTGTACTGTCACCTCAGTAGGGTGGAGATCATGTATGATGGTTGGCACCTGGTTGTGTGAACTTACAACCCACCTGTTCCACTACAATATAAACTCTAGAGGTTAACAAGTTAACTACTTGCCACAATGTATTTGTGATACACTGTAAGATTATAAAAATAGTACATGATAAATAAGTATAACTGAAACCAAAAGCTGCACAGGAAAAGTCCCACATTCTGAAAGTAATGCTTTCGCTTTCACTATTGAAAACAATAAACAATAAAAACAATACCAACAATAAAAAGCTTTGCGCACTGAAGTCATCATTTAAAGGCTTGTTTGTAAAATGAGCTTTCAGGTTAAGCCGGTTCTGTATTTATTATTATGGTAGGAAATGACGCTATTAAAGGGCATAAGGAGGCAGGGCTGTTCACAGCTTAAGATGTGCGATCTGAAAGTGAAGATAAGCAGAGACGACACAGCAGCAGTAGATGAGTAACACAGCAGAAGAGTCAGACATGGCTACTTCAGAGGAAGAGTGTCCTGTTTGTAGAGACAAAATAAGGGATTCCTCTCAGCCGACTCGCTGCTGTGGAAAAGTGTAAGTGTGTAACTCACATTTTATGGCAATTTTCTTATGTTCATATATAAACACTTTACAAACTGTTGTAAGCAAAGAAAGTTGTAAACAAAGAAAGCTTTGTCATGTTTAACACACGTGAAATGTCGCAATGTTATCAGTTACAGTATGCTAACAATTGATAATATTATATATTGGGGAGGAACTGCAAGAGGACCTCATTCAATAAATTTGTTTATGGTAGAAATGGTAGAAATGACTGAAATCAGCTTGCCTCATTTTTGTTGAACCTTGTTTTCATAGCTGTACTTCAAATGTCATCTTTGTATTATTAGTATTATTAATATGTATTGCAAGTTACCCTCCTCCACTCATGAAGAGACGCACACCTTCTGATGAAAAACTCATCATTTTCCATCAGTCAAAAGTGAAAGTACCTCTGTAGGGAAATTCCACCTCATGATCAACCTCGATTACTTTTCTTGTCAGCAAGTCTGTTAACATTTTAATAACAGTTTGTCATTTTAATCTCTCTCTCTCTCTCACTTTGTCTCTCTCCCTGTATTTTTAGAATTTGCCAGAGTTGTTTAAGTCACTGTTTGCTCTACAGAGCTCATTGTCCACACTGCAGAGGCCAAATAAACAGTCCTGATTCTAATCTATTGGTAAGGAAATACTCTGCTCTAAGTATGTGATACACAGGGCTTGACATTAACTTTTTACTTTCAAAGTTACTAGCCACTTAGCATTTTCACTGGTCACAATTTTGTTGTTGGGAAATCACATTGTACAAGTTGACGAATGCTAAAATTTACGTGATCTATATTTACAAACATTTAAAAGGTAAGTGACCCCTGTACACACCCAAATCAAGACATTGTGAAATGTATAACACTACAAGTCATATATCAATAAGTCAATATTTAGTTCTTTGATTGTGAAAAGCTTCTTTTTATGAAAACATGCAGTGTATTACAACTGAGAGTAGAATATAAGTGTAGCATTAACAGTTTATTATTCTAGATGTTTTTGAGAAGATTGCAATTAATATGTTTATATTATGTGCACGCCCATTTTGGATCAAACGCAGTGTGCTGATGATCAGTGCCCTCTGTTGGTTGTGTCTTTATTACAGCGTCCTGATAGACGGAGGTCCGTTCGACGCACCGTCAGGCGCAGGGTTACTGGAATATTCAGCGCAAGAAGACCTGTTGACACGAACACACAAACGTAAGCCTAGCGCAAACTTTAATATTCCATCATTGATACAACATGACTTTAAACATGAACGTTTTCCCTGCAAAATAAATAAATAAACATCCATTTAGCCACATTATGTATTGTGAACCATTTATTTCAACATTTTTAGTATCCTTGGCCAGCTTCAAGTTGCCCAGTCACAGCAGACAAACACTGCCAATCAAACCAGTCTACCCGATCAGAATGCCCCAACACCAGTACCACAACGTCTAGCCCCTTCCCTTTTAAATTCAGCTGCTGTTCCTCCATCTTGGAGGTATGGTGTCCCAACACCATCTCCAGCTCTTGTAGCACAACTAAACCCAATACCAGCTCAGCACAATTTGGAGGCTGAGCTTGATGAATGGTAGGTCCCATAAGTTTTGATTAATATGTATTATGGCTTAGAAAACTCCTGTTTGGATTCACCAAGTGATGTTTAATTCGCAGGCCGTGGCAAACCGAGATCACGCTGATGGAAACAAGACAACAGCAGCAGGGAGCAGTTCAGGGGTAACTATAATCAATAACAAAGACCTTTTCACACCTAAAACTAATCCTAACCATAGCAGGGAGAAACAGGGGTGTGGTAATCTCAGATTTTGATACAACGCGCTTTCCTCGGCACTTTTATCAGCTTTATTTATATGTAAGTTGTTTTTAAAGAAACACATAATCAGGACATCATGATGAATTATGGATAGTGGACAAATGTAATCCCATCAAAGTGGTTTAGATGTTCTGTCTCATCTGGAATAATTAAAAGATAATCTATGGACTGTAGTGTATGCGGTTTAAATGGTTATTTCTCTGTTCTGTTCATGACTGTTTATTAGCTCCATGGTGAGGACATACGCGTGTCCCCTCTGTCAGAACGATGGCTTTGATCAAATGGGTCTACGCGATCACTGCAATGCTGAGCATGCCAGTGACAGGAGACCTGTGGTCAGTCAGCATTCATGTGCACAGATCATTCTGATATCCAATGTGTCGAACTGATATCAAACCCATAACTTTAAAAGAAAACGTAATGTCTTTCATTTGTTATTAAATATGACTCAATCGTGGAACGCTAATACAAGTAAATTCAGAATGGAGTTTTGCCTCTTTTGTTGCTTAATAATTTAAACACTCAGCTTTTTGATGCCTCTGGCGCCCTCTAGGTTTGTCCTGTGTGTGTAGCTTTGCCCCACGGAGATCCAACGTACATTAGCCGCAACTTCATCGGTCACCTCAACATGCGTCACTCCTTCTACACTGAGAACGTAACTGTAAGTTATATACACATATACACAAATCAATAACCTTTACTACAAAAATCTGTGTGGACACAGTGCCGTGTTTTGCCTTTAATTCTGTATTTCTTTGATTGACAGAACGTTACCCAGAGTGATGAGATGAACATTCAGTATGCCCTCATGGCCTCATTCGCCAAAAACAGTTAAGCGTCATTTACAGACATCTGACAACACAATCCATCGATTTACTGGACAATCTTAATGTTACTAAACCACTTGTGTAGAGGATTCTGAATTAGAGGACCTATTGAAAGCAGTTAGAAAGATATGATAAACAACATGTTATATGTCTGGTTAACTGGTTGTTTTTATGGGTCTTCTCAAACTTTTCAAGTAATCACATTCATCTCAAGTTTTGATTATTTTAATCGCCATAGAATAATTTCTTAAGCTAATCCATTTACATTTTGCACTATTTTTAGCCCATGCACTGTGTATTTAAACATAGGTTCTGGTTGTTTATGTTACATACATCAATATAAGATAATCAGAATGGTCATATTTCACTGGGCCTAAATGCATGGAAAGAATTATTTAAAAATGATAGTAAATGAAATTTAATGTAAAATTAAAGTGCAATTTAAGTCGTAAAAATTTTAATGTGTCAAAAAATGTTTTACGAGTGTATACCACAATTATGCTAAATTCAGATACAATATGTTGAATTGTGTTTATTTATCCTAGATAAATTTATTAAATGTATTGCTTAAAAATTGCCCATGGGATATAAAAAATAAAGTTATTCAAAAAGTTATTGTGAATCATAATAAGAAGCATCGTTGCATTTTAATCATTTAAGTGAACGTTCCTTAAGTATTCATCATTTAAATGTTTCTTATAAAGCCAACATGCTCTCTCACAGGTGAACAACCTTTACTTATTCACATCTCTTTCTCTCTATAGATAGATAGATAGCTCCCTTTCTCTGTCTATAGATCAAGATATTAGTGCACTCATATCATAGTTTTATTCTAATATCATTTTATACTCATAGTTTTATATTAATATCATTCTATCTTGTTAAACTTTAAACCTTTCCATGTACGATATATTCCAATATAACGTTGATTTTGTTTGTATTGTTTATTACTTGAAATCAAAGAGCACAACTCCTGGTGTGCTATATGACTACAGCAACACCTCCTTTAACAAAGGCAATTAAATGTCGCTTCTCTATACAGCAACACTGATGGAATAAAGACAGAATTCATGGTCCATATTGTAACTGTGCGCTATTATTCCGATATCAGAATATTTCTTGTCAGCATGCTTTATGATGTTGTTTTGGTGGCACTTTGGTCTATGACAAATGGTCTGATGACCAACTAAATATCTGGGAGACAACTAAATAAAAGGAGAGATGCAAAAAGACGGAGTGATCGCACAGTAGAGGACAGATGATTGTTACTACACATTGGATTTAAATTTGGATTTGTGCCACATTATGAAATTCTATTCTAAAAAAACTAAATACTACTTAAATTCTGAATTTCTTTTTACAAAAAGAAAATATTCACTAAAAAGCGGACGGACTGAAAACTAAGCACCCCATTACCTCAATGCAGAATATTGTACATCGTAAATACTCAACGATGCCATATTTGTTAAATGTAAAAATAAATAAATAAATGGAACATGCTATAGTGGAATCAGAGACGGTCACCAATTTAAAGAACATTAACGAATTAAAAACACTTAAACCTTTAAAATGTTTGATTAATCCAAGTAAACAGTCACTGATGCTCACACAGTTTATTGGTGATATTTTACAGTGATTTGTTGTAATATCAAAAGCTTTTTTTAGTACAAGAGTTTGCATAAGATGCTGTTGTCCATCGAGAGATGCTCTCTCAGATGAGAAACACCACATTCTCTGAAACCATGACCTGGTTGTCGTCCTGCATGCGTTCCAGCAGTTGGTTGACCTCGTTCTGGTCAAACTCCTCCTCCTGACCTTTATTAATGTGAATCAGGAGCTCAGGCACTGCCACAGATTGAGATCTGGTCACTTTAAAGGCCTTCAGTAAGGCGGTCTTGAAGACTTTCAACCTACAAGAGGTCATGAGAAACACTTTGAAGCCTTCATTACAAACGTGCAGTTAAACTGATATCAGAAACACAAGAAGAATTTAAATATTCAGATATAGATAGATTTCTATATAGAAGAATGTTCTCATTCTTGCCAATCATACAAAACCTGGATAGACATCTTGCCATCTGACAGGAAGTGAAGGAGATTCTGATATACCTGTCTGAAGTGATGTCACCTTTCTTCCTCTGAGATGCAGGCCTGCTCTTCTGACTGGGCTGAGCTGCCAAAAACATCATTTATCTGCAGTCTAGTCATCCAGTATAACTTACTGACAGTGAAACGGAACTGATACTCACTGTTTTCATCATCTGTAAAGTCATAAGGATCATCTCCATCTTGGGTCATTTCCACATCATCTTTAGAGATGCGAGAGCGCTTCCTGTAGACCAAGCCTGGTCAACATCTACTGCTTCAAATACTGCTACCATTTCATTCACACATTATATATAACAGTGTAACAGTCTATCATTGTTTAATGTCCCACACAAGCCTCATCTCCACATCCCATTTACCGAACGTTTCTTTGACTTTCAGTTTCTTGGCTCTGAGAAATATCCATCTCGGAGTCCTCAGGAACCTTCCTCTTCTTATCCTTCTCCAGAATCTACAAAAACATCAGATAAGATCCAACTGAGAATTCATTGTGGTAATTCATTGCATTCGTTATGCAGATGCAGAAGATTGCAATAATTACCTTTTTGAAATAAGCAAACTGCATGAGTTCTATTGCGGCCTCTGCATCTCCCAGGTCAGTGGTTTTACTCATGCGGGCCTTGGCGTGGGCTGTAGCCAATCGGATCATGGTTTCCAGCGCTCGAGCGGTCACAGGCATCGTCTGTGGATGCAGACAGTCTGTCTACACTAGGGTTGCAAAATTCCAGCAATTGTGTAAACTTAAAAAACAAGGATTTACTAGAATATATATATATATATATATATATATATATATGAATTACGACACAGATGAAGAGGAGTCATAGGTTAGAAAAAATGAGCATGATAATTTGTATATGATAAAGTTTGTAAAAATTACCAAGATTTCCAATCGATTCCCTCAACATTCCAACTGGGATTGTTTCCAAAATTCCGTCTTTGCAACCCAGGTTATACCAAATACAAATATAGATACTTTTAATGTATACTTTTATATAATTTAATACTTTTAATAATTTAAAAATATTTTCTCCTATTCCAAAGGCATCAACACTGAGGCAGTATACAACGGAACACTTATCTTAACCCAACAAATTTCAGATGGGTAGTGTTCCAAAAACCTGTTTAAAATGTCATTTTTTTTGCTGTTTTTGCATTTAGTGACACTAGTGGCATAGAAGTTAGATACTTTGACCTTTAATATTGGGAGATAATCTGGGGTGTGGGAAGCAGCAAAACTGATAACTGGGCTCTACAAACCCTGGCCGAGTCACTGTTGACTTGATCATGACTCCTGAGTCTGGAATACTCCTCTGCTATGTAGTCCGATGCCTCTTGTGTCAGAACCGGCTTCACCAGCTTGGCCACATGGATGTACTTCCTGATAAACTCCATGGTAACTATCTTCTCCCTTTAAACAGGGAGAATATGTTTGCAGCGTATGGTTTGGAAGGAATTGAAATATTGCAGTCAGATTACATCAGAGGGGAAAAGAGAAAATTTACTTTTTCCTTCTGTGACCATGCAGGACATTGTCTTTTTTCTCATAGATCTGCAGTTCCTGCTGAGCTGCCTCTGTGATGTTGGGATCTTCTGTAGCAAACACATCCACTGTACTCCCCAGTGGCATTGCTGTTGGTAAAGACATGACAGAATGAGAGCAGCAGTTAAAGCTTCACAATCTTGCTTCATAAGTGCGCTCAAAATGGTGGTTTGTGAAGGATTTCAAATCATCAAAATGGCTGACCATTATAAGCCATTTAAGAGTTAGGAGTGGATAATCATCAATGTTAATTATCATTAAACAGTCTGTTCATTTATTAGATACAAGTTGCAGTCTAGTTAAAGTTGCAATCCATTGTTAAAAAAAATTGAACTTTACAGTAAACTTATAATTTGCTGTTGAGTCCGATTTCCCAGGAAATGTCGGTTTGGCTTCATTTGACCAACATGCGTTTGTTTCTCAAAAACACTGCAGCTTTAATTTTAATAACGGCAGTTTAACATTTGTTTACTGGTGACTCAACACAGTTGGTCAAGATCAAGGTCAAACTAAACCTCTCAATGAGACTTACCTGCTCCTTCCGGCTCCCCAGGTGCTCGGTAACGGTGCATGCGCAGCACATGCTCCGAGATCTCCCGATCACTATCTGGATCCATCTGATCCAGAACAATGAAGAGCAGATCAAATCTGGAAAGCAGGGAATCCTGGAGCCCGATGTTCTCCATTGGGGTTTTATACTGGTCATACTGGGTTTGAATAAAAGCCAAAGCACCATGTATCAGGATTCTGCATTTCAGATTTGTAACAACCAAAAGAACAAAGTAAATATTTACCCTTCCATACACTGGGTTAGCAGCAGCTAACACACTGCAGCGAGCATTAAGCCTTGCCTGAATCCCAGCCTTGGAAATGGTGACCCTGCCCTGCTCCATCACCTCATGAATGGCTGTTCGGTCCATGTCAGACATCTTATCAAACTCATCGATGCATACCACACCTCTGTCAGCAAGCACCATCGCTCCTGCCTCCAAGCGACGCTCACCTGGATTTGCCATCAGGAAGAAAACAACATTAAAGTTTACTGTATAATTTCCCTTATTGTTTTTTAAAGTCCGGCAAGGCCACTGTCAACGCATCGACCTGCCTTTAAAAGTGTAATATCTGTGTCTCTTGAATTAACTAACAGAATTATTACACGTTCACAGTCTATGATTGGTTAGACAAATAGATAGCTCCGCCCCAAACTCACACCACTGGTTGTCATGTCAGGTTAGTTGTGATTCTTTTTAAAAGCGTTGGAGCGTTTACCCTCTATAGGGAAATTAACCTACAAATTGCATGCTTATTAATAACTGTAGCATTGTTACAATTACGCACTTTAAAAGGACTTTGTCTTAAAAGCAGATGAATGCTTGTAGATGTACACATGCATGTGTCCTTGTCTTCAAATGGGAAAAAGTGTTACCAGTCTCCTGATCAGTGGTGACTGCAGCCGTCAGACCCACTCCAGATGAGCCCCGTCCTGTGGTGGGAATCGCTCTTGGTGCCGTAAACAGAACATACCGTAGTAACTGAGATTTTGCCACTGAAGGATCACCTTAAAAAATCCAATCCCAAAAAAAATGACTGCAACCGAAGTAGCATGTAGAACGCCAAATTATTTTATGTAATATATTAAACGTAAAAATTCAAACCTATGAGCAGAATATTAATGTCTCCTCTGATGCGTGTGCCATTCTCCAGATTGGTCTCATTGCCCCCCAGCAGGAGGCACAGAATGGCCTTCTTTATGTACTCATGACCGTGGATACTGGGAGCCAAAGAACGGCTCATTTGCTCAAAGACATCCTGAAACATTCCGACATTCTTAACTTGCACTGGACAGATGAACTTGATCAGCTCAGTATAAAGTCTAAACTCATCTGCCGTAAGACCAAAACCCCCACGCGTTCTCTTACTTTAGAATGAGTCTTGCAAAACTTCTTGATCTTGGCAATATCATCTGCAGAGAACGTTGGCACAATCTCCTTACTCATAAGCTTCACGTTATTAGCCAACAGGATTGTTCTGCAGGGAATCCAAGTCAATCAAAGGGCAAAAAATGTCAATGAAGATAACACACGAAGGGTCCAAACACACACCTGAAGGTTCCCGAGGTGAAGCCACCCTGTTTGGCAGGCAAGCAACGGTAGACCCCAACAATCTGCACACGGTCACCTGGCTTCACCTTGTCGACGAGGTCATCGTTTGCGATGATGTCAACTGAACGTGGCAGCTGTCCAGCCGGGGCTTTCTCTGGCATCTCCTGAATGGTGAGTGTCTGGTGATCCTTATAGCAGCAGAGGCCAAACTCTGTCTCCAGAGGATTGTTCTCCTCATCCTACACATTGACCAATAACAGAGCACTTTGACGGTGATTTTTCCCAACTAGAACATGCTCCTGAATCAATCATAATGAAACCACATCACAGCATTCCAGCCAAACAAACAGAACTCACTTTAGTTGGATAAATTGCACTGGAGGGAAAAGCATCCAATGAGGTGAGATCTGTGTATTTTCGCTCCAGGGTTTTCTTGGTGGCTGGACAGTAGTGAACACTACGCATGATCTTGGGCCTGACCAAGGAACCTATAGTTACATCAAATTCAATTACCGGACAACCTGTGGTCCTCACACTCATTTTTGCCCATGACTGAGGTGGAACATGCACGCAAAACACACTCTACATCTCTGACCTAATCACAGTAAGGATTTAAAAGATTTAAAGTGTGGCTGAAAGAACAGCTTCTTTCTCAAATACAATCTAGCGCAAGAACGTGTTTGCATCAAAGCAAGTTAAGCACGTGTGGCAAATATCTATAGCAAGTCACAATATATAGAAACTCGACCAAAATAAAGATATGCACAACTAATTCCAGCTAATTTTGAAGATATGTGAAATAGCACATCATAATTATCAACTGGGGTTAAAATGAGCAACAATAAAATGTAGAATGAAGTAAAATCTCACGTACACTTGGTCACAATGCCTTCCACGCACACAAGGTTTCCCAAAAAACGTGCACTTAGAGTACGTGGAGATACATGTTTGCTCCCAAAGCTGCCCTCAAAACCAACATGGAACTCCTCAAACTGCTTTGCATATGTGGCATCTATTGAAGCCACAAGGTCCTTCAAGGCTCTTTGAAATGCCACCAGCTCAGCAAAAGCATTCTTAAGTAATCTGTTGAGAAGAGCGTCCATGAATCAGATTATTGTGACAGTAAACAGACCCAAAGACCAATTTACAGACAAATCTATCAAACAAACAATTGTGTACAGGCAAACAAAGGCTTTATGAAAACAGTGAAACCCAGAATTGATCAATATCAAAAACAAACACTCACTCTTTAGCTCTCTTTTCACTTTTCCGTCGCAGGTCATTGATGTTTATGATGAGGCGACACTGGCCCTCAGACACCATGCTTCTCACCTTCTCATGATAGATTCCCTGGTCTTGCTGTAAATGACAAAAATAAATGAAATTTAAATGTCACAATGTGACAGAGAGATCAGAAAATTATCACAACTCAAAAATGAAGATAAAAGAATTCACATCATCATCCAGAAAATCCAGATACTCCCTCTGAGACTCTCTCAGTTCAAGATCTTCAAAGCCAGAATC
>JAZGTI010011943.1:0-16175 GCA_036877585.1 Botia kubotai | reverse complement strand
GTTTGAAACACGGATTGTAGCTACTGCTGTTTAACTAATCGTGATTTCCTTTCGTGGTTTACAGACAGCCAAGAGGAAGAGGGGATTTATCAAAAACAAGCTGGCTCTGAAAAAAGGCAAGAAACTGATGAAGAAGTCCGTTTAGCCGTTGAATGAGAAAGTTGAGAATGGGAAAAATAGGAAAACAAGAGGACAAATGCAACTAGTACGTAATCCACCAATCAAGAACAACAAACATTTGTCGTCTGGCGCCGCCCACCTGAGAATATTTGATTGGAGGCTTTTGGTTCTGTGATTGCCACGACAACGCAGAGGTTCCATGATCCGTTCGAAGATGGAGCAAGGCTGGGGATCGACACCTGTTTTAATCTGACAACTCTGGACTTAATTTTGTTGTGTTTTTGTTTTGTTTTCTCTTGTTTTTCTTTTGTACTTGAATGTGTTCGAAAGCAAGAGCTCTGGCTGTTCGTAACATGGCAGTCACTAATTTTTTTTTGTGGTACAGTTTAACAATCCAACCCAATGCTAAAACGACTAACGAATATGAATCTCGTAAAACTCAGTGAATCTCGGAGCACCAAAGAAAATATTTTTGTTCTGTCAGAGCTGGTGTAAAATTGTTACCTTTGATATAAAAAGATTTAAAAATAAAACTTCTGAAATCTGAGGAATATGAATCCGTCTAACGTGGGGTGACCACCTCTTGCTCTTGGGTTTAATTCTCTGACACCCTTAACCTATGTAACGGAACGCAGTCGGGTGTTTGTGGGTTCTCTCTGAGGCACACGTTTCAACAGACTGGATTATAATGTTTAACTTTTGTGGTGATTCTGAATGATAAATACTTTTGTTCATTATATTTTCTGTGTTTTTCTATTGGTTGTAAGATTTTAGAAGGTTATGCAATAATTCGAAACTCAAAAAGTTTGATGAAGAATACGTTTATTTTCATTTATTTCTCATGTTTGGTCCAGAAACGGCAAGTGTCTTGGCATCTACTGCAGACAGTTAAAAAAAACGCTTATGGATGTTTTCCCCCATTTCGACTAAGGTTTCGGGCCAGTAAGGAATGTTTTTTCCTTCCTAAACGACTGTCTGCCAGGACAAAGTGTGAATTGAATTAGTCGTAGGTTTATTAAACGCTGCATTTTTAGTCTAAATGCACTTTGTCTTAGTTCAACTTAATCTGGATACACTACTGAGTAGCATGCAGATG
Organism: Botia kubotai; assembly: GCA_036877585.1. Taxonomy (NCBI): domain Eukaryota; kingdom Metazoa; phylum Chordata; class Actinopteri; order Cypriniformes; family Botiidae; genus Botia; species Botia kubotai. Next base: position 14,959 of record JAZGTI010011943.1, on the reverse strand, counting down.
GAGTGCGCGTGTTTTTAGTGTGACTATTTTCATCTTTTTTACGTTGAAAAGGAGCGCTTCCGGCAACATCACGTGGGTTTGGGATTTTCTGCTGTTTTTCTGGGCTGTCATTTAAACTTTCCCTGTATCTTTGTTTTCTGCCTCTCTAGTTTCCAACGTCATGCATTGCTTTGGCTTCACGTTTTTCGTTTGTAATATAATTGGAAGGAAAATGTTTGCCTTTCCCCTCTCTGCGTAACATGATCCACATGTTCCTCTCAGAGGCTCCGAATCTGAGGAAGGTATTTATTGTCAAGAATGAAGCTGAAGTTTAAGAGGAAGCAGCCGTTCATCCTGAAATGCAAAAACTGTACTTTTCTTTTCCAAGTGAAAATTTATTCCATAAATTGTAAAAAAAAAATGAATAAAAATGGATCGAGTGCGGCCGAAATGCTGTTGTGAGTTGATGCCATTGTGATTAAAAGACTCGGTGAATGAATCGCTCTCACACAGTTTTCATTCCTTCCTCTCGGCATAATCCAAAACAAGACTTTCAAAAGATATTGCGCGGTTTAAAGCTGTAATCCGTAACTTTTTTAAAGTAAAAATAAACAAATATAAGTTCCTGAGCAAGTACATGACAGAGCAGTACACGGTATTCTCACCTTACCCCGATTCACAACAGTAAATTTATAATTAGGAATTATAATTTAAGATGTCTGGAAATGTCTATCTGTACACGCAGAAAATCTGGTTACTGACTCATAACCGGGTTCAATATACGATGTGGTGTTTGTAGCTCGTTCTTACACCGGTTGTTTGGATTTTAAATTCGTCATCCACGCTGAGAAAGTAACTCCACAAGTACCTTGTAATTTTGTTTTAAACTAAAACGGAGACGAAAAATTATGGGTTGCTCCTGAAAATTCAGGTGTTATTCCACATATGCCCACCAGATGGCTCCAGCGCACCATGCGTCACAGTTTCTCCTGAGTTCTCACACGTTCAGCCATCACGTTTCAGTGCATTTAATTATGCAGCTTTAACAAGCATTTCATTACATGAATGTAATACATTTTCAAAAGGTACGAATGGTCTAATGTCAGCTGTTACACAGATTCTTGTCCGTGTGGGATTCTTGATATTTTCATTAATCCGATTACGTAAAATTCAAGTCTCATGGTTGAACTAGCTGTAATTTCCTTTAAAGATGCAATCCGTAACTATATTACCATCTCTGAAACATATTGCATTTACGTTGCGTACTTTACGTATGTTGGTCAAATGAATCAAAACTGACGTTTACCGGGAAATCGGACCCGACAGCTCAAATTATAACTCGTAAATTTATCGTTGTGAATCGGGTTAAGGTAAAGCTATAAATTTCAACACTGAACTGTTATGCTCAATAACTGGTTTTAATTTTTAACAAAAGTTACAGATTGCAGCTTTTAAATGGTTAAGATCTGTAAATGACAAGCAGAGGCGTTTATGGTTTTAATCTTTATTTAGTATCTAAGTACATATTGTGGGGATTCTACGGTCGTGTACAGTAATCAATGCGCTCCATGTTCACTTCACATTCAGAGACCTGCAGCTGTAGAGATGTAATACAGACTCCAGCGACCCTCACATACACCTGCAGCTTCATTCAATTCGTCGAAACACTTTATGTCTATTATAAAAATCCACAGAAATTAACCAGCTCATGTAACTGTCAGTTTAAGGGCTGTTTAGCTTGTAACAACAACCAATTTAAAAATATTGCACATTTGTTCTAGTTTTGAGACGGGCTATTAACTGAAATAAAGACCTTTTTATTATCTTTGTGTATGGTTACAAATTTGTGGTCAAGTCAAATTCCAATAATTCGTACATTTCAGCTATATTGTAAATTAATTGTGTTATGAAACAGTTTCGCAAACGAACTTGGCAGCTTAAATGTTTGTTCTCGCTTCCTGCTGGGGACAAAAGCTGGTTTCCCAACCTGGTCAAGCAGAGGATTAGGTAGTTTAACCGAAGCCCTTCTAAAGCCATCAAAACAGGCCGGCTTGCTCAAAATGAGACTGGCTGGTGGAAGCTGTTTTCTTAGCAGAAGTTACACGGGAGTTATTATATTATAAATATAGTTATTATAAATATTCTAGTGGGACGATGAACAAATTCTGACTCTCCATAGACCTTTAAACAGCACAATAATCTTAATTAAAAATAAAGATTTTGTCTTGCTGTCAGACAGAATGTGCGGGTGATCTGAGTAGCACCAGACACGAGAACAGCAAGACTCCCGCTCAGATATCTTCTAACGTTGACGTTTTTGCTGGACTGTACAATCTTGGAAAAAGATACCACTTATAATCCATCAACTTACAGAAACATAAAGCCTTGTGTTTATTTGTAAATGAGTGCAATACGTAAAAAAGCGTCAAAGATCATTTCTGATAATCTGCTTTAGAAATCAACTTGTTTAATAGAAATTTAAATAAGCGACTTAAACGTGTGTCGCTGGCCATTCTAATTTACGGCAAACGACTGCAGAAAAATATCAGGTAAGTGCACATCCAAACTGAAGTTGGGTACAGGAATACAGGTACAAAATAAAACAAGCACTTATCAAAGAGAATAGATCCACACACACTTATAATACTTGTTTTTGGCCCATAATAATTGGTTGAAACGTTGCTTTTTCTAGCAGTTTTAAAGCACTGTGCGGCCATTTTTAAAAATAAAATATAGTTTTAAAAGTCATTCCATTTATTCTTTTCGAATGCTGAATTCATACACGGCCTTCAGAAATCACTGGAGTGAGAAACTTATTAACTATAATTAACCGTTTAACTCAACAGAGACGACTAACAGACCCACCTCAGCTCTGTGCTTACTGCTGTCAGTTACCCAGCATCAAAATCTGCCTCTGCATGTCCTAATCCCACGAAACATCTATCAGTCATTTCTTATTTACTGAAACACTACATCTCTCCTGTGTGGATAATCACTAAATATCTGATTACCAGAAGTAATATATGAATATAAAGATATTGCACAAGGTCACACAATGTCAGTTTGGGCCTCCACATCCAAATCTCCATCGTCTGAATGGGCTTCTGAGGTACTTTGACCACCTTCAGGCCTATATATTGTTTTTGGCACCTTTCGCTCTCTATACGATGTGTAGAAAAGAGGGTTTCGACCCATTTCCCTGCTCCTCAAGTCTCATTGGTTGACCAGCCCCTCTCTTACACGGTCACGTCTATTTGTGGGCAGGGTCATTGACAGGTGACATCATGTGACTTCAGTTTATTCATCCTCACTTCGTCTTCCAAAGAGGATTGTGGTACACCCACCCCTCCCCCTGCAGGACAAAGACAAAAACAAATGTTACGCATGTCCTGATGAAGTCTTTTATGAGTACATTTCTGAATACTAATACAGTATATAATGATCCGTTACACTTACTATATCATTCAATTGGGGCCGGCTAAGCTTGAATATTTAGGCTAGATTCGAGATTTTGATGTTTTGAAAATATGGAGATGAAAATATGAAGATTCTCTATTAAAATGACAAATGGAACTGCACTGAGACCTGAAGTCCACACTGATTCGAATGAGATTAAAATGTCCCAGACGAGATCTCTTTAATATCTCAATTATGTCTCCTAGACAGCAGTGAGATTAAATGGAGAACAAATGGAAACCTCTGCTATGGTCTCCTGCGTCTTAGATGTTTCCTGAGAAAAAGACTCTCACAAATGTCCCCATTAAAGTATCAGTAGAGATCTCAACAATGTCTCAAACTGAGCTCAGATTTGTCTTAATTTTAAAGTCTGCGATTTTAAAATTAATATTATTGAAGTTTTTAATACTTTTTTTCAATTCTTTTCAAAATCAAATTTAACCAATCCAGATTATTTTCTATAATCTTACATTACATTAATTTTACAGCTCCATACTTTTACTGTATTTTAACAATCGTCTCATTTGTTTCTGTTATTATTTCTCCTAAGCAATTTTGGGAGAAACATCTGAGACAAAGTCCACGCCTAAATGAAACACAACAGAGATTTTCATCAAATCTCCTGAGCTTTGAACGAGCGACCTCTGAGATATAGACTTTTCCTCTGGGCTAACCTCTTTGATGAAATACTTTGGTTTCCAGGGTGCGTTGTTGGCCGTCCGCTGCTTCCCTTCTCTCCTCTGTCTCTCCTCCAGCTGGTGTTTGTGTTCAGTGGCAGAATCGATGTCTCCCGCCTTCAACGCTGTCGTCACGTGCTGCCAGAGTCGCCTGTCAATCATCGTCACGGGACAGAGTTAAGACAGAAGACGCTTATCCAGATCAATATCTTAAACAGAGGATCACAGACCGTGACTCTAAATAGACACACCAGGACCGTTCATTAAGTAACTGAGAGACTTCCCTCAGAGTGGCGGCTGACCACAGGAAAGTGGAAAGCACTTCCTGAATCAGCAAACTGTAATCTGATTGGCTGATTTTAAGCAACTTCTAGGAGTAATAGTACAAAGGCTGAAACAATGAGTACATTTAACAAGAACTAGGGCTGTCACAACATCAGATTGATGATTATCGGGTCCAAAACGGTATTGTTATCGTAATATCTATTACAAAGCTGTACAAGTAACTAAATAATAATAATGCTATAAGTCAATTGTTGCACGTTTAACCAGATACTACTGCAGAATTATTTACAATATTATCAGGTCTAGTATTAACACAATATCAATAATCACGGTTATTATTACGATTAGTTGTCAATGCCGGTAAACTGCGACACCTTACAAAGAACGAATCACTGGTTAGTCAGTGGCATCAAAAATGTTATTTTAAGAAGACCATTCTTAGCCAGAATTAGCTGAAACACGGACCACATTTTATGACATTTTAGAGGTCCGGAAAGTTAAACCAGCTAGGAAGTGAGAATAATAGTCTCTAAAAATAAAAGCCTTTTTGCCCCAAGATCAGTTGCCCCGTGTCTAGTCATATCGATCAAGATATGAAAATAAACCCCAGATCATGAATCAGCAGAACCGGTTCCAAATTTAATCCAGACCCTCTCCAGGATCAATAAATCCACACTTTGTGCATGTGTGCTGCAGTATCAGGAGCACCTCTCTGCCCCTCTATCCTGTTTGATTGTATTACACAGCTGTGGAAAAGCCAGGCTGATAGCATTAGACTACTCCATACGGTCTGGCTGCCCAACCATGTATCTCTCTCGCTCTACGATAAGCCAATAAGCAGCATTAGAGATTATTAAGTGAGACCTCCAGGGCGAGCCAGTGTAGGGCATGAGGGTCACGAGTGTTGCGTAAGAGCTCTAGAGGAGCAGGTCTAGAGGAACAAATGTTCTGCTAAAATGCATGGTACCATCCATCAACATTTGAGTTCTTCCTGAGTTCTTCTAAGTTCTTTATTCTGTTTTGCTTGAGTGTCTCGATTCATCTGAGTGGTCGTTTCTCATTCAAGTACAATGAGAATGCAAACAAATCTTCTTTCCGAGAAGAGAAATTGACAATGGCAGAATAAATAGACAGGACGGTCCTTCAAGACAGGACGGGCAACTGTTTTCAGAAACATTTTGTGTTATGCAGGTTAAAAATCTCTTTAAATCCGGATAACAATCACTAAGTAAAGTGTAATCTGATTATATTTATGTCAATATATATCTTCTGCAGAAGGTGCAGGACCATAAAATCATCACCCAATCATTGCATTTGGTCCGAATACAATGATATTAGGATGTCCTACTTGCCTGTCGAACTATGTATTTCCCTACTTCTGCGCTCTATTGGAGGAGGCGTGGCTTTGGAGAGTACTTTTGGAGGAGGCGTGGCTTTGGAGAGTCCTCTATACAGATCTTATATCTTATGTCATCTCTGAACTTGCCACCCTACCTCTAAAACCCTTTAGGATTTTCTAACTCTGGTGTTTCATACAGACATCAAAGCTAAATTTCACGCTTTATATCTCCTCACCTTGACTCATACGGGCTTTGATTCCCAAGTGGGCGGATCTTTTTCCTGATGACTGGCAGTTTGGAGGTGTCAATCACTTTGGTCTCTCCGCTGCTATAGGTGAACTCCAGAGTTCCGTTCCACTCCCCCTGCGCCTTGCACACGATGGTGCCAGTGGGGTTGTGCTTCACCTCAGCTGTGACCCTATTGGAGGTTAAGACAAAACAAGTTAGTCAGACACACGTCAACAGTTCCATCGTTTTGAGTCATGTTGACCCAGAAACACATTTCAGAGCATGAAAACTGAGAGGACAAATGTGTTTTTATGGGTCACAGTGACTCAAAAGGATGGAATGGTGACAAACGTTCCTCTGAAATAGCCACTATGATGGTTTTATGTTATCCAGGGTAAATGATCCACAACTTCCAAAACATCCAAAAAGGAAAGCAAAAGATTCATGCTTTTCCTGGTTCTAGATATAATAAGAAGGATATAACATAATGTTATGAATAAGCTGCTCCACTCTCACCTGTGAACTTTCCCTCCATAGAAGGGTTTCGTGTGGAATGTCACATTAGCCGAGTATCCGCTCTTAGCGCAGCAGATGGAAACTTTTCCACCCAGCTCCACCCAGGGCACAGTGAGAATGGAGCGGGCGTAGGCAGAGGGCAGCGTGAACACATACTCCTCATCGTGCTCCAGGAGATGCAACACTCCTAACACACACACACACACACACACACACACACACACACAGGTCAGACCCACCACGAATCATGGCTACAGTATTATATATGTAAGCTCAGCCTTTACAGTAAGTTTTCAATCAATATACACCAAACGGAATATTGATGGCAGTTCCGTTGCTCTCTGCTCCCAGTGCTGCATAAAGCTTTTAAGAAGCTCTTGAATGTTTGATCCAAATAAGAAATTCAATGAGTAAGAAGTAAGTAATGCCGGACGGTTCGGAAATGAACAAAACGCGGTGTCTGTTGCGCTTATAAACCCGTTAATTTACAATGTCGTTGTTACTGTTTCATCCGTCACAGTGTGAGAATCTTCTTCAGTTCCAAACTACTCAAAAATCTTAAAGCCATGCTGAAAAGCAAGTGATGTCATCATTTGGACCCGATCGGAATATATATGGATAAAAACAGACTGGATCTCTGTGGTCATAATTACAATGCAGGTAAAACAGAAAATGATTTTCTGTATGACAAAGGCAGCACACCCGTATCCTTAACCCTTCCCAGTTAACAGGGAACAATATCAGAATGTTGGCTAATGTTTTCTAAATGTTCTCATAAGTTATCAAAAAGCTTGCAGTAACATTAGTAGACTTTTTTTAACGTTATACATCACGTACGTCAAAAACGTTACTCTTAAGTTGTTAGTGGAACACTCTAAAAATGCTACAGAAATTTAAAAGTTTAAATAATGTTCTTATAACAGCAAAAACGATAATACAACATCTTAGAACATTCTTAGAATGTTCTAAATAACATTTTTACTGTTTTTGTTATTTGATGGAAACTTTAGGGAACAAATTAAAATTTTGAGCTGGGTATCTTTTGACCTGTTCTCCAGACTGTGATGTATATGTTGCTGAATAATTAACTCTTTTTCGGAATGTTTGAGCTCCATCAGTATCACAGCAGGAACACTCGGGCTGATCCGCAGGTAGCTGAGATGACTGACAATTTCATTATCTTTATATAAATCTGTTTATTGTAGCAAAACGCCTCTTGTTTATATTTAACTTACTGTAGCAAACAGCAGCATTTTGAAATGATGAGGTCAAAGGTTCTGCTACGCGCGCTGCAGCAGCTCTGTTGTGACAGTCAGCTCAATTCTTCTGTTCCCGTTGTGCATACGAATCGACAATCAACATTACAGCGGGCGAGACATTTTTTCTTGCCATTGTGATTTCATGTAAATACATTTATGCAGCCTTCAGGCAGCATTAAAAAGCAGTTGTAAATGCACCATAAATTTACTGCTTGGACGCTGCTTCAGTACAGAAACCACTGCAGCGGAGCAAATTTAACTGTAATATAATCTGGCCCTTACAGGGTTGGGGCCCCTGAATCGCGCGCCCATATGTCAGTGCTTACGGCCATTAATTGATTGTGTTGTTAACTGTATTGAGCTATACTGTATAACTCGGATGGAAACAAACTAGGGCCCAGCACGTAGCCATGCGTGTTCCCCGCAGCTCTCTCTGTGGACCTGGCCTCTTTTTCTGCTTACATAATGGACAGCTGTCTAGTGGCTAAATCTCTGTGGGCATTCAGCCGGCTTGACAACAGCACATCTGTTTGCCAGAGACAGGAGAGCTGGAGGGGGGGCAGGAGCAGCTCGACTGCCTGGCCCGGGCGCTCTGGTCCAGAAGGGTCAAGGGGCAGAGAGCAATGCTGTTTGTGCAGTTCCTCATGTGAGAACGCAGAGGTCTGCTTAGCCCAGCAGAGATGAGATTACATTTGCATTAATTGAATCTGTATCAAACTGGATTTGATGGAGGTGACGTGGCTGATTCAGGGTGAGGAACAATTACTATGAGGTGTTTGTAGGAGAGGCACAATCAGAAATCTGTCTTTCACCTGCTCTTTTCTTACATTTTTTATGTTTTCATATATTTTTTTTAATAACTGTTACTCTGGAATTGGAGCAAATAACCTCGACGGGTGATTTCAGCAGTTTTAGTAGTTACAGCTGCTGTTTTATAAGCCACAGCAGCTCAGTGAATATCTCCTCTGAGTGAGGGAACGTTATTGCAAAGCAAAACTACATTCAACATTAAAGGAATAGTTCACCCAAAAATTGCTTGGGCAATTTTTTAATTATTTACTCATCCTCACGTCCAAACCTATATGACTCTTTTGATTCTGAGGAACACAAATTAACCCCTATTGAGAAATATCAAATATATAATATAATGGTTTTGTGATCCATTCAATGGAAGTCAATAGGTGCCACTGTTACCAATGTTACTGGTTACCCACATACCTCAAAATATCTTCTTTTGTGTTCCTCAGAAACGATAAAGTCATATAAGTTTGTGATGATATGAGGGCAAGTAAATGATTTTTCACTTTCGGGTGAACTATCCCTTTAAAGTGACTTGAAATCAAATCTAATTTACATATGTACTTAACAGAAGATTTTTTTGGTGTAATTGCATAATTACCAGTGTGCATTATTCACGCCTAAGATAACTACTTTTAAATAAAAAAATGTATAAATAAAAATAAAAAAATAAATACATTTTATTTTACAAACATGCTCAGTTCATATCAGAAACGGACAGAATTTTGACCCATAATCCTTTAAATTCCTGTAAAAGGTCCGGCTCTAATTAACACTGTGTACATTACTCTAGGGGATTAGTGCTCACCCTTTTATAATTAATTAATGCTGTCCTAGTTACAGAGGAGTCCTAACCGGTTAATCTCACTGTACAAATGATACCATCATCCACTTAACTGAAGTGCCTAAAAAATGTAGACGGGTCAAAACATGAAAATGTAGAACAAGTGAAATAAAGAAAAAGAGAATAGAAAAGTAGATTTCTGTTGTTATTCAGAGGGGCAGATGGAGTCCGAATATAGACAGAAGCACCAGTTAATATCACGAGACCTGAGGGAAACACACGGGCCAATCTAACTGCAGTCAGCTGATCTGGAAACAGTAAGTTCTTTGGATGGACGTCTAAGAGGTCTGAGGATAAACCGTTCCGCCTGAGTGAGCAGACCTTCAGGCTTTAATCAAACCATACTGAACAAAACGTAAACGACTGCATAAAACTACTTTATGAATGAATAAATACTTATTAAAAAAAAAGGATTTCGCAATTTTTTTCATTAACGACACCAGACTCATCATAAGATCTTGGGTGGGGTTTTTAGTCCTGTATAATGGAGGTGATTAACTAAACACAATCTATCTCGCCAGCACATTCCTCCAAATCTGAACCATTTCCTAACCAGGCACAACACTACGTACCTTGTTAAGGAGCATCTACGAGATCTGGGAGGTGTGTGAGGTAAGGGGTGGGGCTTCAAAAAGATTGAAATTCAAACTTCAAAAAACTCGATGCCTAGTGAGCACACAGTGTTTAGAGATGTTCACTATCAAACGTACCTTCTCCAACCATCGACACTCCTATGGACATGCCCATGAACTTGCTTTTAGTCCACACGTGTGTGTTAACGCATATCCTTCGCTCTTTACACTCGCAGTAGAATCCAGAGACCGGCGGGTGATGGGAAACCTGCTCGGCTACAAAGCGTAGCCGGTATGACCCTGTCCCTTCATTGGAGGTGGTCTGGGCGAAGGGAGGGGCTGCAGGAGCGGGGCTTGTGCTGGTAGTCCTCAGGGGCCGGACTTTATCTCGCGGTATGTCCCACGTGCAGTGGAAACTCTCCCCCAGAATGGGGTTGTAGGGCTTCTTGGCCACGGCACCCTTCCGACCCTCGTGAAACGCGGTCAGGTAGTATTCCACGAACCGGATGATGCGTTCCTCGGGCGTGGCTCCGGACGTGATGGCCAGAAACACGTCCGGATGGGCCATGAAGTTGGCGTACATCTCCAGAAGTGAACGTTTCTCCAGAATAAAGGTGGGCAGCACCACCTGAAAACAAACAGATTATCTCAGAGGTCTGGGGGTCAAAATCTCTCCTGGTAATTGTCTTAACATCTGTTCCAGGTTATCCAATCACAGGTGGATGGGAATAATACAGGTGAAAACCGGCTCTGATGCGTGTTGAAGACGCAATTGGTTCTATTCACCTTTATAGGTGGTCTGACACATGGGCGCATTGCATTTGTAGTGAAGAAATGAAAGATTTGCAACACAGCCATACATTCTGACTGTATGTACATACTCTATCAAATGTGTTTGGCCTTGTTTTTTTAATTCGCTTTAGAAAAAAACGTACATTACATCGCTTGCATGCACCTTTGGTGGCATCATTTTAACAGCATCATATAATGCTTTGAGATGGATTAATATAATAACTGTAATATTCTCTTTGCGACACAGGCTCTGACTCCACGGATCAATGCTCTGTCCGTTCCCTGAGGCTCACTGTTCTCATACACACATTACAACCGTGACATCTTAGTGCCACGTTCCATTTCTCAGACTTAGGAACCGTAATTAGGACAGTAATATCATGACACCTCTAATATCTTGTCACGCCTGGATCGTTCAATTAGAATCCTAATCTAGAAAATAAACAGGAACATGGAATCAGATAATGTATCCTGTTAACCGATTATATAAAGTATAATTATACGACTAAGATTCCACAGAGCTTCTATGACGTTATATGCCTCTTCCTTCAGCGTTACGGTCTAAGCTTGTGGTCCAGACTAGCCCATGCAGGACTTGCAGGACCATGCAGAAAACAGGATGAGATGCAGGATGTTCCAATGATGAACATTTCCAAATCATGCACATGTGGGGGTTTGGGGGAGGGGAGGGTTACTTAAACCATATATTGGGGGCAAATTTGTGCTCAAAAGTCCTTTTGGGGATGTTTTGGGAAATTTGTTTTTTTAAATTGTAAAAATGCGGAAAGTTTTCCGTTAGGTTACAGGTTAGAGTGTGGTTTAGGGGTAGGTTATAGTGTTATAGTATAGTGTTTATAACTAGCTGTGTATAAAAACAATAGATGTCTCTGGAATGTCCCCATTTAGATAGATGTGTGTGTGTGTGTGTGTGTGTACCCGTGTGAGGTCCATGCCCAGTTTGAGCTGAGATAACAGATGTAGTATGATGCTCCTCTGATCATCCAAGACTCCCAGATCTTCCTCTTCATTGTCCTCTGAATCTGTGACCTCCTCGCTGGAGTCCACTGAATCCGGGCTGGAGTTCTGCACACAGAGAACAACTGCTACTCAACACACACACGCACATCTGTTGAATTATTAACAGAACATTCCGGGTTATTTTAGATCACATAACCTGTGTCTGTCATGCACAGCCTGTGCTCACCACATCGATCCTTACTCTGGTGTAATGTAAACGCAATAGATCATTCATACAATACAGAAACACTGGAACACATGTCAAAACCATCATTAACCCCAAACCTGGCATCACTGAAAAGTGACATGATTATGTAAAACTTTATATCACGTTTATATTTAAATTTGTATTAACATTTTGTATTAAAATTCGTCCAAAAAAAGCAGATGCTCTTTCGTTACCTAGCAACTGTGCTTTTTATCCAATCAGGGGTGGCTAATGTAGTTGGCCCCTCCTGCAATCAGTCATGCAAAAATGCTACATTGTTCCTAATGCATAATGTAAAGACGTGGAGTCCAGAAGTGCCCCAGAGCATCATGGGTAAGTAAACAAAAAAACCTCCCTTCCTCTAAGTGTTGACAGATGAGGCGCTCACGTGACTTTCTCCCACCGGAACGCTACTTTTCCTTTCCAAGGCGCACGGATGTAATGCAGGGGAGCAGATGGAATTTAAATAGGTTACAATATGATTAGACCGTAAAGTAAAACAGGACCTGCGGTAATCCCCAAGGTTACGTTTATGACCAGGCACATGTTATTGCCCGTGGCGGTATGGTTCGTTTTTATTAGATTGTCCCGCGAACAATTTATCATATTTTTTCCCTCTCATTCCCTCCCGCTTTCTCCCTCAGTGATTAAAAGGAATAACGTGTTCCCGGGAAAAAGTGTTGGAGCTCAGCGATCCGAATGGAATGTCCCCATTCCGGGCTGCAGAAATCCACCTGAATATTTTATTAAACAAGGGCAGAGCATTTTCTCCCTCCCCCTACGACATCACCGACATTCCGGTTTAAATAAACGCACGAGAATGAGGTCACAATCAAGGTCAAACATCCGGAAGGCCCGAAAATCAATACGGAATACAGGGTTTCATTCTGTCATGTTATTCCGACAGCCGCACACACAGTGGAAGGGTCAGTCCTCATGTGCTTTGCAAAGGATCAATGCAAAATCACTTAAAAAAATTAATTAGTGTCTCTCTCTCTCTCTGTGGATGCTCATTTGTGTGGTTTTGTTTTGTTGGACTGTTGATTAGTAGCTCTACAGTAATTAGCCTAAAGTTGGATGGAAGCCGGTTATGCAAATCAAATCAAAGGTAATTAAATACACAGATCTGAGAGATGCGGTGAAATGAAGAGACAGAAACCATATGACAGGCGCTCGAAGTTTGTCACAGTTTTCTCTGCTTCACATTACACGCACAACATATTGAGGACTAGAGAGTGAGTCCAGATTTACACCCCATTTATATTTATGCATCTGGCAGGTGTTTTACAAAAAGTGATTCAACATGTAAATTATTGTGTGTAAATTACTGTAAATTATTGTGTTTCCTTCAAAATGAACCCATGATCTAGCATCATGTTTTAGCAAATGAGCTAAAATACCTTCTAATAAGAACGATTTGAAATGACAGCTTTGAAATCATACGAGCAATTATCTGTTATGTTTTTAATATTAATTTCATGGCGTTATACTCTTACTGTATTTGAACAATTGTCCAATTTAATCATTCCAAGATAAACATCTGAGACAAGCGTATCCAGTTTTTCTCCAAAACGGCACAAAAAAACAAAAAAAACAATCTGAGCCGAGAAAAACATCCCAGCACTGACTAAAGTTTCCAACTTTCCTCCCTCCAGACATTCCATCGAGTCACCCCTCCTCTCCGACCATCCCACACCAAAACCAGGAATTAACACGCGTCCCCAATGAGTAAAAGGATCTGAAACTTACATTCATTTCGGGGATGTTTCAGAGAAAGTCTCCCGAGTATTCATCTCATAGCGGAACTGTGGTGGTATCCACAAAATTCACAATCTCTCACCAACTCTGAGGCTCTTATCTCGCTGCCCAGCTGTCCCTCAACCGAGGAAACGCTGCCCCCTCCTACTCTGCCAGCCTGTACACTCTCTCTCTCTCTCTCTCTCACTCTCTCTCTCTCTCTCTCTCTCTCTCACAGTCACACTGCTGCTGTCTGGACTTGCCACAGACCGCTTACAAATTCCAGGTGGAATTTCTGAGGTTTGTTCACATACAGAGGAATCCGCACAGGATGATGGGGACAGACAGAGGAATCGTGACCAGTGAGAAGATTAAAACTGAAATCCTCCCTATCTGTCAAAGCCACTCTCACTGCATTCACACTTAGAATGCATTTACACCCATTTTGCCTTGGCTCCACCCATCATTATGATGCACGCAACAATGTGACCAGCAAAAACCAGCAACTACTACTGCTGACAGATCCCAGTAATCTCTCTGTGGTCTCTCGTATCTCTCAATCATTGTTGAAAGGTGCCTTACCTAGTAATGCAGTTATAATGAAAGCCTACTGCACAAAAGGAGTCAGAATTAGTAACTCTTGTAGTAACATACAAGAGTTTAACTTGTATTCACCTATAATCATTTATTCAATCATTTAAACTGCAAGCTGTAACTTTCGCCTCTCTACAGCCAAATCTGTTTGCTAAAAAATTGCAGGTTACTTTATGTACTTTTCATTACGTATGTTGAAGTCAAACTGATGCCAAAACTGACATTTTTCAGGAAACTGGACCCGACAGCGACACTGATCTGTCATGTAATTGCTTTTTGTTCACGTTTAACCCAAAGTTACAAATTGCAACTCATATTTCTTAGTCCTCTGTGTTTCTGACTTCTGCCTGAGATCTGCATTGTGTTATATGCTGTACAGATCACTGAAGATCACACAGAGCCTCACAACTTTCTCAGTCTCAGTCAAACGGCCAATAATTCAGCCACTCCTAATTTCCTCCCACACACATCTGCATTACTCACTGTCTGCTCTCCTACTGGCCAGCTCACAGGCACTAACCTGTACTTTAACTGGAGCACAGAGAAGCCCATCAAATAGAAGCAAACACACCTTTCAGGCGGCGTGTGACGTGGCCGTTGGCCTTTGAACGGTAAAAAATGAATTCTCTTCACCTTTACTTCAAGAAGAAATGGACC